>CM055081.1:5002697-5112697 GCA_029204045.2 Tillandsia leiboldiana
ATTAGTCATCTAAAACTAATCAGCTGTGTTCAAGAGAGATTGCATATCATGCAAAACTCTACTTTTATAATAGCTTCCACAACAAAATCATCAAATGGAAATGGTATGGCAATTATAGCACATCAAAAAAGAAAAACATCAAACTCCATAAGTTCATGGGCATTAAAGTAAAATTTACTAAAAATAATAATAAAAAAAAAGAAATTAAAAAGAATATTATGCATGTTCTTAAAAAAGCATGTTCTTAAAAAAGACTTTGATGTGTACCATAAAACTAATGAGGTTTAAAACATGAATGAAATTTATAGCGGTCTCCTTCAACATTTTAATATTTGTTTAATAGTCAAATTTCAAAATATACATAATACATAACTATCTCATGAAAAAATCTCTGGTGCCAACATAGAGCCCGCTCTCTCCTTATTTATTTTATAGACGAAAATGTACAAAAAAAAACATTCTAATTATAAGGGATATAGTTAAAGGGGTCTCCAAACATTTTAACCTACTTTTTCTTTAGTTTACCCACCTACAACACATGAGATCAAAACGAGGCATCAAATTTGCAAGATTCAACTAATTTTCAATGCAATCAAAATTAAAAATTTCTTCGAAAACAGCAACCTATTTATGCGATATTTGATATTACACAAAGTTTATCCACAACACAACTAATTAGCAAATAGGTATGATGGATTAAGAAGAGACGAGACATTTACCTTCTCGGAGCTCAAACTAAGCTTCACCTTTTTCTTCACAATTAGCAAGCAACATCTTTAATCTGAGAGAGAGAGAGAGAGAGATAGAGAGAGAGAGAGAGAGGGAAAAAAAAAGTAAATATGCCACGCCCCGGACCTTTTTTGAAAAGCATTTTCGATAGAACCTTCCATTTTGAAAACAGAGTTGCGAAAAAACGTATAATTTTTTTATTTTTTTTGAAAGTCATGCCCAGATCATGCACAGACCCGCCACACGCACAGAATTTTCTCTGTTCACATGAACAGTCTTCCCTGTACATGCACGACGTAAGAGTATAAGCAATACAACCACAAGCACAAACAACCTAAATAGACGAGAACATCATACAACCACCAAGAATCTATAAACCATGAGAATAGAAAACCCCAATAACAATAGCTAAACTCAACTACACAGCTGAAGTACAAATCTCGACATAATGGAAATAAAGTAAATACAGGTGAAACTAGGTCAGCAACCAAGATTTGTGTTTCGAGATAACTAATGGATCACGACAAGTCGACTATATCAATCCTCGGAACACCACTAACTAGTACCGTCCTCGTGAACCGTTCCGACCACCATCTCCCGCGGTACCTGCATCTGGGGGGTAGTGAGAAACCAACAAGGGTCTCCCAGTGGGTGCCGCACGCCGACGAAGACGAGCCGCACTCACTTATCAACAAAGGAGTGCAATAAAGGAACAGCAATGATAATCAAGAGATAACTGAAATATCAGGATAATCAACTACAGTAGCAAGAATATCAATAAGCAAGAATACGACATGGAAAACAATCTACAACCACTACTGTAAACAAAACTCACATGAATATCTACGATGGAGATAACAACTACAGCATCACGAATATCAACATGTAAGAAACATGGAATAGAATAATCTACTATTGCTGTTGTAAACAAACGTCACATACCACCGAAACAGAAAGGCCGACTACAATAGCAAGATAATGCCAAACAACTCAAATAGGGATAATATGCATCAAATTGGACATATAATAGTCCCAATATATACCCAATCATCATTGCCTGTTATATAGACCTGGCCTAAGCTTGCCCAATAGGTCAGAAAGACCAAAAACAAGTACCACTCCGGAAGGACATAACAACCCGCACTCAAAGTCGCTAACTCTGTCTAAGCGCGGTGTACAACAAATCTAGGGGTGAAGCTCTCAGGGTGACGAACCCTGTCTATGAAACAACACCACCTCCCACTGGGCCGGCAAACTGAAGAACTCAGGGTTGTGAATCCAGTCTAAGAACTATAGTGCCATCATAAGCTATAGTCACATGTATATGCTCAGATTTCCAACAACCGAGACTCAATAGTCAAATCATTGCCCGTAGGCAATAAGAGAAGCAAGAAGTGATCTCAAGATATGTCAATAAGACTAGTAGATCCACACTCTCTAATAGAATCATAAACTCATAGTCGAATAGCATGCTACACTACACAACATCCCGAAGGGCAACAATAATGCGAGAAATCGATGAAAAACATGCTAAGGACCCAATCACGAGCTAAATAAGCCAACCGATCTATAAGGTCAAAATCTCAGGGAAAATCACCAATCAACTAGGTCACAACTTATGGAGTAATTAACCATCCACAAAGTCAAATCTCGGCAGGGAATAGATACCGACCAATCAAGTCCTATCATAGTCGGGTGGATAATCCACTAGATCATAATCTACTCTACATGTCATACATAATATAAAGACAACAAGCAATCACGATAACTCATATATGTGACATGATAATTCGATAGATCAAGCAACCAACATGTAGAGTAACGAGCACGTAATAAAAGGATGCCAAGATAGGTTGTACTAATCACGAGTGTAATGAAACAACATAATCATATAGGAAAACCGAGTAAGATACAACTTTACTGACTTCGGAATGAAGCAACCACCTCCCAAAGTATTCGAGTCCTCAACTCGATCGATGTATCTAGAGGTCACCTGTACATAGAAGATACAACCAAATGCCATAATCAAAACCCTACATGTCAACAATACCAACGTTACGATCAACCTATAACCACGTGTACCACGATGTGACCGGAACCTCAGTTCCACGAACCGGCTTATAGAACTATGCCCAACGACTAATCGACTCTATAGGGAGTCACCGCACCTACTTTAACTATCCCGAGACGCACCACTTTAGGTGTCGGCACGCTAAGTGCTTGACAACTAAACGACAACCGCCAATTAATGCCATGACGGGACCCAAGGGTACCGTTATAATAAACCGAACACCACTTTGGTGTCGAACGACACGCGCCCTGTATAAACAGCCCTAGGACATTCACAACACCACAACATCACCAATTGGTGACATAAGGTCACCCCAACATGAATCAACACACACGAAGCATCACAAGCATTTTACCAATTTTTCGAAATTCGCTGAATTTCGTGTAACCCGTCAGGATGCCACTTCAGCCTACAAAGTGTCCCGGGGCATGTCACACCTCTCCAAATCTCATCCGCTATCCCAAAACACCATATTTTGAGTATTGGGACAGCCGCACGCAAAGTGCGCGACGGTGAGAGCCGTAGCTCCAAAAGTAAGCCACAATAGGTCCCAAGACACCCTTTTCGGTATTGGGACCACCCACGACACTCTCGCTGCCACGGGGGACGCCAATTAATGAGTCAAGACCAACCAATGAGGCTCAACAACTATTCTGGACAGCTACATAACACAATTCGTGAAAACAAAACCGAAACGCATCATATCAAAAATCGATTTCGGTTCGATTTGGGTCGATTTACAACAAGTTCGAACATGAAACAATGATGAATAATCCCATTCAATACTACCGACGACGCAACAAGCGTCGAAAAGCCCTATTAATACCATAAGTGCAAGAAATAATGGGTTTCAAGTTCATTACCCAACTTCCACGTTCCGGGAGTCAATCCTACAGCGAAAGGGTGTCGATGACGCTCCTCTAGTTGTAGCGGAGCAGCACCGATGTCACGACGAAGATCTGAAGAGAAGAAACGGCCGCGCGGAGGGTTCACGGGCACACCACGGGTCCACAACTTCACGAAGTGTCCGAATTTATGAGTATTATAAAACATCCATCAAGTTTGTATGTGAGAATTTAGTGAAAAAAATAAATTGAGAAAAGGTTGTAAATTTTTTTTTAGAAAGAACTAATAAAAGTTTGTAAAATTCTTTTAAGAAACATTTTTAACTTATATTTATACATCTCAAAGATATACAAGAAGAGAATACATTAAAAGGTGTGGCTTGGTCAAAACAATAATTATATTACAATATGAAGTCAGATTTTAGGCCAAAATAAGAATTTCAACAAATAAAGAAACAAAAATTAGCATAGGATATAGATATAAAGAATAATAATAATGCAAAAAATAAAAAAATAAAAAAATAAAAAAAACTTGCTCTATATAATTGATATAGAAGTAAACATAAACAATTGGGTGCATATATTTTTGGATATTATGGAAAAATTCAAAACCAATCCATTTTTAAGTCAAACCCTAAACCCTAAGGCCCCGTTTGGTTCGGGGATAAATTTAAGAGGTATAAATTTTTTTATACCTGGGATTGCTTGCTATTCCGGGATAATGAAGTATAAAAGTTAAATTGCGTTTGGTTGAAAAGTTGGTATTCTATGGAATAGTTAAAATTGTGTTTGGTTAAAATTATGAAATAGTAGAGGATAGTGGAAAAAAAAGATAGAATTTTTATAAAAATACCAACTTTGCCCTTAGCTTTATTTTATAGAAAAATTAATTTAATTATTATATTAAATTTGAAGCAATTTAATTATAAATAATAAATTATATTTTACGTTAAAAAAATAATATTTTTTATTTTATATTATATTTTAAGAATATAAATAATAAATTATATTTTATATTATATTTTACATTATATTTTATATATTTTTTATATTTTATATTATAATTTATATTTTATATTATAATTTATATTATAATTTATAATTTATATTATAATTTATAATTTATATTATAATTTATATTATAATTTATATTATAATTTATATTTTATATTATAATTTATATTATAATTTATATTATAATTTAAATTTTATATTATAATTTATATTATAATTTATATTATATTTTATATTTTATATTATAATTTATATTATATTTTATATTTATATTATAATTTATATTATAATTTATATTTTATATTATAATTTATATTTTATATTATAATTTATATTTATATTATAATTTATATTATAATTTATATTTTATATTTTATATTTTATATTATAATTTATATTATATTTTACATTATATTTTATATATTTTTTATATTTTATATTATAATTTATATTATAATTTATAATTTATATTATAATTTATAATTTATATTATAATTTATATTATAATTTATATTATAATTTATATTTTATATTATAATTTATATTATAATTTATATTATAATTTAAATTTTATATTATAATTTATATTATAATTTATATTATATTTTATATTTTATATTATAATTTATATTATATTTTATATTTATATTATAATTTATATTATAATTTATATTTTATATTATAATTTATATTTTATTTTATAATTTATATTTATATTATAATTTATATTATAATTTATATTTTATATTTTATATTTTATATTATAATTTATATTATAATTTATATTTTATATTTTATATTTTATATTTTATATTATAATTTATATTATAATTTATATTATAATTTAAATTTTATATTATAATTTATATTATAATTTATATTATATTTTATATTTTATATTATAATTTATATTATATTTTATATTTATATTATAATTTATATTATAATTTATATTTTATATTATAATTTATATTTTATATTATAATTTATATTTATATTATAATTTATATTATATTTTATATTATATTTTATATTTTATATTATATTTTATATTATATTTTATAACCCTTTAAGCAGGGGATAAAAAAAAAATTTATCCCCTGTCTTTTTTGCTTGGTGTTGGCAAGAATTAGGGGATAATGGGGGTTATTCCCCCTTTATCCCCCAACCAAACGGGGCCTAAGGTTGCGTTTGGTTCGGGTATAAGTAAAAATTGATTATTTCTGGAATAAATATAAGTTCATGTACAAATATGAATTAAAGTAATTTTGTGTTTGGTTGAGTATAGGAGTTGTACCGGAAATAAAAAAATTTATGTTTGGTAAATTAAAGATGAAAAAGAAGAATAGAGAGGATTAAAATTTATAAAATAAAAAAAAAAAATAAATTTTATAAATTTAAATATCTTATAATTTAAAAAAATTTAATTAAAAAAAAAAAATTAAGCAACAGGTGGGTGGAACAGCTGTTCCACCTTTATACCAGGATAATCTGGTATGGAGGGAACAGCTTCCCCCTATCCAAAATTAGTGTTTGAATATAAAAGAGAAGATAACCCTCTTATCCCCTTTATACCCAATACCAAACACTGCCTAGAGCTCACTAAAAAAAGAAGGCAAACTTAGATAACTCTTGAGAGAATGGGTATAGCTCACATTTATGCTATTTGTCCTAACTACTTCATTTTGCAAGATAGAATAGATATTAGAGAATAATCTTATAATTGAATAGAACACTAAATAATGGTCTAACCAAATATAAGGTAATGAAAAATTAACGTTCAACATTTTTGGACCATTTCAATTATTTTGGCTCAAGTACAATAGTCCATAGACTAAAAAAAAAAAAGAAAAAAAAAGCCATATATAAATATTTTAACCAATTATTTTGCAAATAAAATTACTTATCTAAGGTATCGTTTGGTAACGGAATAAGTCAGAACTAGTTATTCTGGGTATAGGTATAAAATACGGAACAAGAGCGAAAAAGAATTTGGTTCGGTTCCAGGGATAAGAGATTTTGTGTTTGGTATGAGAATGAGGAATAAGAAGAATAAAGAGATTGTGATGATGAGAGCGTATTGGGAAGGAAAAGAGAGAGAGGAGAGAGAGGGATTTGTGATGATGAGAGTGTATTGGGAAAAAAAAAAAAAAAAGGAGAGAGAGGGATTTGTGATGATGAGAGTGTATTGGGAAGAGAAAAAGGAGGGGAGGAGGGGTAGTTTGGTAAAAAAAAAAATTATAAAATAATAGATAAGAACTGTTGTTCCAGCTTATTCTGCTTGTACTAGAACTACTGTACCGAATAATTTTTGGTGCGTTTGGTACAATAAGGAGGATAAACTTCTTATTCCCTGTTATAGCCCCGAAACAAACGGTGCCTAAAGATTATCACTTTGGATCGAGAAATGGAAGGTTTTTGGATTGTTGAAAAAAAAAATAAAAACAAATTTTCCGAAAAAACAGTTTTTTCATAAAAAACTCTTACTTCAGTTTTTTTTTGTCCTGTTAAGGTTTTTTTTTAAAAAAACTAGTATTTTGAGAAATTTCTTTTTCAAATTTCATGTAAAATTAATATTTTTGTTTTTGACTTTTTTTAAAGAAAAAAAAGAAAATATTAGCTTTTCATAAAATTTAGAAAAAAAAAACAACTTTTCAAAAAAGCAAAATTCTTTTTTGAAATCAGATGGAAGAAAATTTTTTCATAAAAAACTAGCTTCTCAAAAAAAAAATAAAAACAAAAAAAATTTCACGAGAAAAACCAAACGGCCTCTTAAAAAAAAAAAAAAAAAAATGATAAGGGGCGGTGAATTAGAATTCAAATTAGAATTCTCCGATAAGCTATTTGAAAGCTCTCCACTGAAATCTTCTTTCTTTATAGAAGAAAAAAGTTCATACTTTTGCGAGAAACCAAACCGCGTCTAAAATAATAAGTGAGCGCGAATTAGAACACAGCGAGAAGTTATTTGGAAGCTCCCGCAGAAGTCTTTTTCCTTTCCAGAGGACGAGGGCCAGGGGCGGTCGGTGGCTTGACTGACTGCCCTTTTGCTTTAACCAATGAACGGAAAGAAAAGACAGTCTGCCGGGTTCTTCAACATTCCCAATTAAATCACTCCTAACTACAACAACAACAACATCTACTTCACCGCTACTCACCCCTCTCTCTCTCTCTCTCTCTCTCTTTCTCTCTCTCTTTTTCATGGAAGAGGGCGATATAGTCGCCACTCATGGCGTTGACATGGAGTCGTCTTCTTCCTCCTCCTCCTCCTCCTCATTTCGCCATCAAAGGTCCTTCTCCTTTTTTTTTTTTTTTTTTTTTTTTTTTTTTTTTTTTTTTTTTTTTTTTTTAACAGTTTATGCTTCGAGCTAGATGATCAATTGATTGGATGCAAAAATTCAATCGTCCTTTTTCTGTTTCTTGTTTTTTTTTTTTTTTTTTTTTTAGGGTTATTGTTAGCGCTATTTCGGATCTGTTTTCTACTGGATCGTTGTTGAGGCTGTTTCACGCCCATTTTTCAAAAGTTTTGTAAAAAACAATTTTCTTTGGTCATTTGTGGTTAGATTGAGACATTTAGTTATTTAGGCGGAATTTGGACATCGAGTGTGATTTGTAGTGAATTCGTTTGAGCATGCGCCTCGAAATTTGGTTATCATTTTCAATTTTATGCTCCTATTTACCGACAGCTTCGCGGTGCGACAAATTTTGCCCTGGAGGCGATACATCATGTAGATTTTCAGCAACATTGTACTCCCTTTTAGCGTGTAGTGAAATTTCTTCTCTTTCGCTTTTTTTTTTTTTTTTTTTTTTTTTTTTTTTTTTTTTCCTACAAAGAGGTTTTCACGTAAATTTGTATGTTCTGCTCATTTTTTTTCATGCATTTTGTGGTTTGTTTACTTTGCAATCGTCATTTTTCGTTTCTGCTTGTGCGTTCGTCGGAACAAACAGGAATGCTTTGTAGTAATGTTTTCATGGTACATACTTTTGAGGAGTTGGTTTTCCTATGTTCTTGGTTTGTTCCACTTAGAAGAAAAAAGAGAAAATAACAAATATCATTTACCTTATTCTAGACTGTCTCAAAATCAATGATTTAAGTGCCATGGCACAGAGTCGTGCCGAAAACTTACCGGCACAGTGCGTGCCGAGCGGTGTTGATAAGTGCCTATCGCAAAAAATATATTTGTGCCGATACATAATGGCATGAAATATTTATTTTCTTTAGTAACAAAATTTTTTAATTGCTTATTATGTATTTTTATCAAATCTTTTGATTTTATTGAAAAAATTATTTAGTAATTTAAAGAAATAAGAATTTTGAGCTATGCCATGGGTATGGGGCTGCATCGTGCTGGTATTTTGTTGGCATGATACGGTTCGGTGGATATAGACCGTGCCGATGGATACTTAAATCCTTGCTCAAAATGAATGGTTCAACAATCGCTATTGACATAATTAAGCGCTCAATCGCCTTATATTGACCATTGAAATTGTTAATTTGGAGGCCTTTTGATCACTAGATAAGTAATGTCGAATACTCATTAAATTTAGTTGCTTGATAGTACTTATGATACTCTAGATCATGTCTACAATATCTATCATCGATTTAAACGCACGAAGCCTCTGAGCTTGCGAAAACACTCCATTACAACTCACTAACACTAACCACAAGCTAAAATTGTAGCTATTTGCTTCTGCGTCTTCTCAAGACGGGAAAGTCAATGCATTCCGAACTAATAATTTGGATGGAGAGGTAGCATGAGTTTTTCACGGTTTATAGTTTCCAGATACAAATAATTCGTATACTAACCTCTTAAAGAAAATGCATCTTATTGAAGTATCAGAATCTGTGTCTATTTGACCACGCCGCTATGTATAAGTTTTGTCGGATGACGGAAGCCACTTAATTAAGGAAATTTATCTCATCCTTTCTTGCTCCTTTGAGCAATGTTTGTTATCTGATACCGGAAGTGCAATATCCGGTATCATATTTGAGTACTTCACAAATGTGCTAACTAAATCACTTATAGATTCATAAAATTTCTCATTCGATTTTCGTTTCTGGAGCATGAAGGTAACCTTTAGAGTGCATTCTTCAGATTGAACACCTGAACCTACAACGGATTGATGAAGAAGTTCTTTATGTGGATCCTAATGGTATGGATACAAGTCATGCTCTTCAAGTGCCACTCATAAACGCTACTTCTTCTTCTGCCTTTTCTCGTGGATTGAGCTTCAAGAGTAAAACAGTCGTAAATGATGGGGAGAGAAGCTCCCTTCTAAATCCAGAACTTGCTGGAAAACCAGAGAGTAGGACACGTGGTGAAAGTACTACAATTGTAAATATAATTTCCGCATTCTCATGGAAAAGATGCGCATCTCTTCCTGCTTCACCATCATCAAGCTTGTCTCCTACATCAAAGTGTGCTAAAGAGAAGATATTTGATGATCAGTCGATGTCGCAGGTAATATTATCTGTTTTAGTACTGTCGTTTGTTAACAACTAGTCTTTTCGTGCGTTTCTTGTTTCTACTCATTCCTATGTTGTGTTCTGTCCAAGGTTGTTTCCTTGCGGTGTAACATTGTATAAAATACAACTGCCCTTCTTCCATCTATGAATTGGCTGGCTAATTCACGTAGGATGAGTCAAAAGTATCAACAATATGTATTTGACTAATTGATTTAGTAGAACCAGTTGTTCTAACACAACAGAGAAGTGAAGTGCATAACTAAAAATATTTTAGCGATCATTTCTTTTAGCGACCATTTTTTCATCTATACCTACTCTTTTCAAGTTTCTGGTATACTTTTTAATAGTTTTAAGCTTGATGTGTTTTTTTTCCTATAAACTTACTTTTTTTGGCAAAATAAATTGCAGAAACGAACGGTTCAAACAAATGTTTCACGATCTTTGTCTCTGCCATTGCGAAATATTATTATTGTAAGATCTGGATCTTTCCCTACACAAAAACAGCTTACACCAGAAGATCCTCAAGATGGTAATCTTCTTTTATTTATTAATTTATTTATTTATTTATTTTTTCAGTCCTTTGTTTTAGCAGTGTAAGAATATAATTTGTCAATAGATTTTCTCACCTTGTTTGTTTTAGAAAATCAGGTCACTTAAATACTTCACATTTGGATGATAATGATGAGGAGATTCCGGAGGAAGATGCAGTTTGCAGAATATGTTTTATCGGGTTGAATGAAGGAGGGAGATCGCTTAAAATGGAATGCAGTTGCAAAGGCGCTCTAAGGCTTACGCACGAAGAATGTGCAGTAAAATGGTTTAGAATAAGAGGCAACAAGAAATGTGAAGTGTGCGGTCAAGAGGTTCTTAATCTACCAGTAACATTGTTGCAGATGCAGCATTCCGCTCCAAGGGATGGTGTTCAACAACAACATCTAATACAGAACCCAAACTCGCCATTGACAAGGTAAAAAGTCACATACAGTGTGATATAATTATAGCACCATGTGAATATTGCAATATTTTGCGAGCGTTTTCTTAGACAATATAACATTATTTTGTTTTCTCTTTGGCAGAACCTGGCATGATGTGGTTGTGTTGATCTTGATAAGCACGATATGCTACTTCTTCTTCCTCGAACAGCTGCTGGTATGATAACTCAGATTACAAAACACGAAAGAACTCTGAAGGACATAACCTTTCTATGTGAACTTATGAGTGATGTTATTCTTAAAATACACTGCTTAAACTATCTTCTGAATATGGGTCATATATATATTCTTTTGGTTCGCTCTAACAAGGAAATTTTCGGCAGTTAATTAGTTATACTAAGCAAAAGAACCAAATAGAAGATAATGTCTTTTAGGAAATTTAAGATCTATCAACTGTCCCTAGCGCAAGTAGCAAAGGGCTTGATGGTTGATACCCGAGGTCCCGAGTTAGAAGCCTTAGTTGCTTCACATTTCCAGCTAAGTTTATTTCAAAATAAACGAAGCGGGTAGCATGCTGCCTTTCTCTCTAAAAAAAAAGGAAATTTAAGATCTGTGGATACCAATTAATGGTTCAGATTTTTCATATACTTGTGATTTGTGCTAATCGGATTGAACCTTCAGTTGTGTTAATAGCATCGTACTTCTTCACATACAAGTACATCCGCTTGCATCTGTGCTTCTACATCTAGTTGACATTGTGCATTGACCTGCCTGAAAGTCCAAACAGCTAAATATTTTAGTAATTTATTTTTTCTTTCATTTGGATTTATCCATTTTAAGTATAAAATCATTGTTGTTTATGTCATCAGTGTACACTTTTACTTCTTAACCTCTATGTTGTTAATGGGTTGATAAGCTGTTTCTCTTCTATAATAGGTCAATAAGATGAGAACTCGTGCCGTTGTGATTGCTGCTCCAATTTCCTTGACGCTTGGCCTTTTGGGATCATTTTTTTCGGTTGTCATCGGTAATTAATTACATAAGAAATTATGATTTTGATCGATCTGAGTTCATTTTAGTTCTTCGGCCTCAATCTATTTGTTTAATGCAGCATGCAGGGAGTATGCTTGGACCTATTCAGCCTTTCAATTCGCACTTGTCATCTTATTTGTCCATCTCTTCTATTATGTGGTGAGTAATTCGATTACATATCATAGTTATAAATTGTTTCTAGATGTGTTTCTCTATGTTTATAAGAGTAAACGAGGTTAAAAATTATTAGCAAATTTGTATCTAAAATATCGATTTCTGATGCTACTAAATGGTTTTCAGTAGTTTATCCTACTAACAAGTGCAAAAACAAGTCGGACTCTTCAGAGTCCTACCTCACAATGCTACCTTTGAACTATTATTTTTTCCAATAACTTGCATTTAATGTCCTCGAAATTACATCTTTGAACTATCGACTCAACTTGATTAGAAGCGGCAGTATGATTGTCTGAAACAACCGAACTAACGAACTCATGTTCGCGGTAGTAAACTACTAAATTTTTGTGATTTTGCTCGTAGATGTTCACCCTTTCTGTTACATCACATGCACAAGAAATATACCCACTGCATGAAACTGGACATCCGTAAGCAGAAACAAACTGATTAAATTTCTTTAGCATATCTAGGCAGGAATCGAGTAGAACCGAATCGACTTAGGCAGTTTGGTTTTGGTTTGTTACCTATTTGTTAATCGATCTTGCCGCATATATTTTCTTTTCACATTTAACAAATTTGCATACTTCGTGGTTTAGAATTGGCGTCCCTTTGACAGAAACATTAAAGCAAGTCGCAGGCAACTTTTCGCCATAAGAGTTGATGTGAAATTTCAGTGGTTTTGGTTCAAAATGGTTTTGGATTCTGTTTAAAGTGACTTGTTATGTGTCAAATCAGAGCTGAATAAGCGGGAACCAATTTCATAGATGAACACAGACACACACACACACACACAAAATGTTTTCTTGGTTTAGTAACTCTTTCTTCTTCTTTTTCTGCTTTGAAAATTTTGGACCAAAATCGAACCAACTATTACCGATTGTTGTGAATGAAATTAATTTAAACAAAGCTAAATTGTTCCGTTGGGTTGGTTTTCTGCAAGTATGCTAGCGCGAAATCACTAGGTTGCATTTTGCTTATTTATTCTTAGTTATTTCATCGTCGATCATTTGTGACTACTCTTTGTTGATATTCGCCTCAATAGTTTCATCTAGTGCCTTTCGCATTGGATCTTTATATATACAAAAGAAAATCAACTTTGAGTATGTTGTTTATTTCGTTGTGCAACTTTGTCGGCATCGTTTCTGCACATTTCATTACCATTTCCGTAAAAAAAAAGAAGAAAGGTTTCCAGAAAAATCTGTGTCATTCGAAGAACGAGTTTTTACTGACGACAGAAAAAAGACATTTGTTCAAATAAAAATTCGGTCCAGACATAGCCACTTAATTGATCAGTAATTGCAGAACCTCTCCCTTTCCTCTCTAATCGTTTTCTCTCTTCTCACTTGCAGCTCCAATTAAAAGTGATTTTCGCAATTCTTTTCGCTGCGTTCGCAGGATTCGGCCTTGCCATGGGGATCAACTCATTGTGTCTTCAATTCTTTTCTTGGAGATTTCGAACTATTCAAGGACAGGTGAATACAAGCCCAGCATAAAAATAAATTAGTATATATATATATATATATAAAAGGAAAATCTGCAATCTTTATATTATATGTAATGTAATCATATCGGATTACTTATTAATTTTGTTAAACATTCGAGATATATACTCTTTTCTTTCCATATTGGAAATGAGTCTGAGAATGCGAAATTAGATGATCATAAACAGTTGTTTGAGAGGCACATTCGTCAGTTATATTTTCCTGCCTGATTTCTTCTTCTTTTTTTTCCAAATTAATCACTTGCATTGCTTGTCTTTAGGTTTAATTTTTTCCGAGTAAATTTCTTATTGTTAGTTCGGATAATTATCAACTAAATGCTGGTTTGATTTGAAAAGAAATTAAGTCTGTTTGAGGACACAATATTTATAAGAAAGTTGAGTTTTCTGTTGTAAATTGCATGGAAATGAATTGTCCCTGTTCTATGCTGATATATCGCAATTTTGGGGAAGCAAATTTCCTATCGCTGATTTTTAGCATAATTAATCTGCGTGCGGATTAATGTTGCTAAATTTTAGCAGCGGAATCAACCTCTCATGCACAGCGAATCCTACGGACACCGATTGTACTTGGTAATAAAACACTTTACTCAATAAATTTTTATACTTGTTACAGAACCACGAAAGAAAATCTATTTGTTTTATCAAAATAACCTTATTCTCCTCTTTGGCTTATACAACGATCGTTATTTAATACAATACAGTTTGTTAAGAAATTGATGGTGGATATATGAGATCTCAAATTTAAAGTTTAGCCGAGTTTATTTTTAAAATTAAATAAAATGCATAGTTTAGCCACCTTTCTTTCTCTCCCAAATAAAAAAATCTTCGCATCTGAGGCAACTTTTTGCGTTATTATTATTATTTTTTTTATTATATATATATATATATATATTACTAAACTGGAATATTATCGATAGCATCAAGTCATTGGTGTTACTAATTTTTTAGCTCTTGAATTAATGGATGTGCGGATGATAGTGGTCCTCTAAGACTTAGTGAGTGATTGATTGAATAACAAAAATTTTGGAGGATCATTATAATTTCAACCGCACATTCTTTAATCCAAATACTGAAAACTTAATAGCAATATATATATATATATATATATATATATATATATATATATATATATATATATATATATATATATATATATATATAGTCCGGCTAGAATACTATCGATAGCACCAAATAATTGGTGCTATCAAGTTTTCTGCCGTTGGATGAAAAGATATGTGGTTGAGATTATAGTGGTCCCCTAAAATTTTTACTATTCAACCAACCACCTAGTAAACCCTAGGGGACCACTATCAACTTAACCACACATTTTTTAATCCAAGGGCTAAAAACTTGATAGCACCAATGACTTGGTGCTATCGATAGTATTCTAGCCTAATTATATATATATATATATATATAGTAGAGTTTATATACTTTTAAAAATATAAGCTAATTTATAGTAGAGTTTTTTATTATTGAATTTGTATTGAAATTTGTGCTATTGTAGAGTCAACTAAAGAGAGAGAAAGAAAAAGTAAAAAATACAAATCAAAATACAAATTTAATAGTAAAAAATTCACAAGCACGGATGCTTTTATATATATATATATATATATATATATAGTAGAGCTTATATGTTTTTAAAAGTATAAGTCCATCCATACTTGTAAATTTTTTATCATTGAATTTGTATTGAAATTTATATTTTATATTTTTTCTTTCTCTCTCTTTAGTTGACTTTACAATAACACAAATTTCAATACAAATTCAATAATAAAAAATTCATAAGCATATATTGGCTTATATTTTTAAAAGTATATAATCTCTACTCTCTCTCTTTCTCTATATATGTAGAGAGAGAGAGTAGAGATTATATATTTTCAAAAGTACAAATCAATTTATACTTATAAATTTTTTATCATTAGATTTGTATTGAAATTTGTGCTATTGTAAAATCAACTAAAGAAAAAGAAAAACAATAAATAGTATAAATCTCAATACAAATTCGATGATAAAAAATTTGCAAGTATAGAATTTGCATTTTTAAAAATATATAAGCCCTAATATATATATATGGGAAATGATACTTGTACACCCAAAACGGGGTGTATATCACACACCCCACCCATCCAATGGGTGGGGTGTGATGATGGGTCAATCGATGTGACCCGTAAAAGATATCGCCACCATTAAAATGGTGGAGGTGTATGATATACACCCCTTCGGGGTGTACATGTAGCATTGCTCTATATATATATATATATATATATATATATATATATATATATATATATATATATATATGATTTGATAGATTAGCATAAGAGCTAGCATGACGGGTCAAGTAATTGGTGACAACTTTAAGAAAATCTCGAAAATGAAAAAAAAAAGTTATTTGTAAATTTTTATCTTTTCCAATTGCCAAACAAACATCATGGATATAACAATTACCAACTATCCATATTCAAGAAAGCAAAAAAGAAAATAAATGGTTAAACTGCAGAAATTTTTTCTATAAATATCCGATTTTTTTTTTCGACTTTTAAAAATTTATATTTTATTTTTTTAGAAATTCAAGTAAATGTTCCGTTATTATTCCGTCAATTTTTTATAATTTACACCAAAAATATTTTTGAAGTAATACATATATATTAAAAATTAATTTTTTTTCTTATATAACAAGTAAGGATAATTTGGTTATTTCATCATTTTTATTAACACCGTATGTCTATAACCTTTTAAAAATATTTTTAAAAATTTTAAACAGGTAAAATATAGATTTTTGAAATTTTTTTAAAAAAGTAAAAATGTGAATATTTATAAAGTGATTTTCTGTATTGTAGTAAAAAAATAATAATAATACCAAATAAAATATAAAAGATTCTCATATATTAAAAAGCTTCGTATCATCCAACCTCAGATTAGATCGTAGCATATCTTATTACTAGACAAACATTAGCGGGACATTTTAGTAATTTCGTATCTGATGAAAAAAAAAAAATATAAATAAGAACATAATAAACAGAGGGCTCTAATAATAATAAATAACAACTTTCCTTTGGACTCTCAACGAGTTATTTGTGCTAGGTCATTATGCTTGGCTTGGTACATTGTGCGCCTGAGTTACTATTCTAAATTTGTATTGTTTAATATTATTAAAATATAATTAATATATTATAAATGTATCAGGGCATTTGGTCTAGTGGTATGATTCTCGCTTTGGGTGCGAGAGGTCCCGAGTTCGATTCCCGGAATGCCCCCTTTCTCAAATTTAAGCCCTAATTATTTATTTATCTATTAATATTTATTTATTTATTTTTTATTTTTTTTTATCTATTAATATTTAGTTATTTATTTATTTTTTAAATATTTAGTGTGGATATTTATTTATTTTAATTTTTTTTTTTAATATTTAGTGTGGATATTTATTTATTTTTTATCTATTAATATTTAGTTATTTATTTTTTTATCTATTAATATTTAGTGTGGATGTTTATATTATTTAGAATGGATGCATTTTCTTATTTAGTGTGGATTTTTATTAATTTTATCTATTAATATTTATTTTTTTATCTATTAATATATAGTGTGGATGTTTTTTTTTAATATTTATAGATGATAATTAATATTATAAAATTATATATTTGTAAATAATTGTATATATAAAATATAAAAAATAAATAGCAATTCAATGAAGCCTACGGAGAAAAAAATAACGTGTTGTCCTTCTTCTTCTTTTTTTTTTTTTTTTTTTTTTTTTGTTTTTTTTTAATATGGATGAGCCTACTATAATTATATAATTTTATTTATTATTTAAATCTTTTATTTATTAATAAATAAGTGGATATATGTAATATTTTTATATTTTTCAATAATATTTTAGCTTATCACTTGGTACAGCTAAAGGGAGCTCATGGATCACGTAGACCACTCTACCGGTAAAGAACGTAAGGCGGGGGATCAATCCCACGGCGTACGTGAAGTACAACAATGTTGTGACGATCATAATGCTGATGCTTAAACTCACGGTCTAAAAACCGGATAAATGACATAAAGCCAAGGAGTCCCGAACGGGATGCTGATAGCTGTAATATCAACTGACTGAAGCTATATAACTGAAACTGAATAATTGAAGCTGAATAACTGTATAATTACATCATGCTGAACAATAACAACTGGTCCCTATACTATCATGCAATATAAAAGTAGGAAAATACTGCAATTACTGAACAAGAGTATGCTAAAATAACTAGACTGCAATCATCACTAGCTAATGATCAATCAGACATGGCAAAAGTCCAAGTATAAACTAAGCAGGCAAAATAAAAGAGTAGTAAACTACTATACAGAAAGAAAGACAAAAATGCTCAAGAAATGGGACGAGGGTTTGCAACAATCACAGGGATCCGACCGAATATGGTATCCCATAGGTGACGATATGATAAAGTCCGGATTGAAGCGCCCAGCTCAATGCAGGCGATCGAGGAATCTGCTGGAAGGCTAACGAGCTGGCGGCTGACTTCTGGGACCTGAATCATAACCACAGGTCAGTACAAGACTCTCACACACCTCACCCACTGACTCACTGTATGCAGGTAAGCTAAGCGGAAAACTTCACTGAAGTCCCGGGATTTGCTGGAATTTCTAGTAATCCGCCGATCGACCAGCTATGATCCGATCTGTGTCTATAGGTCTCCGAATTTAACGAAACTTGACGTAATACCCCAGAACGCTTCACTGAAAACGTTCGGGCACTCACAATCCACTGGGTGCGACTCTATGCTCAAACGGTGTCATAAATACCAAAATCACTTCCGGAAACGCTAATATCGACTCCGGAAGTTGCAAACGCTAAACTGAAGTCACTGGGCTAGCTAGGACAACGTCGGAAACAGTCAGGGACACATGACTACCGAGATTGATCATCTACTATCCTCGAAATTCGCGATTTGTGCAGAAACACCGATAAATCGGCAATTTTGCCGATTTATGCTTCGTAAGCCAATTCCTGCTCAACGAAAGGCATTTAACTGGCCTCAAACAAAAAGTTCAAAGGCTTCATACACACTGCCCAAAGTAGCCCATATGGTCACAATTGTAAAAAGACCCCTAGGTTTATGAGAAATTACATAAAACCTCCAAATTCACTATGTTTTGACTTGTTAATAAAATCTGAGGACTTTCGGGTTGATCCAAGGGCACCAGTAGATGGGCCACGATGCACTGAACACTGTGTTTACTGATTGGAGGTGACACAAAGCCCGCAAACAGCAATGGTGCAACTAAAAGTATTCAACTAAGGCTCAAGTTGCTAATGTGACTTAATAAACCCAACCAATTGCATATATTAGGTGAGCATCATGCTCACAGGACTGAGGAGGTTCAGAGGCTCACCTTCGGGGTGCTGCAAGGCTATCGAAACAGTGAATAGAGCAAGGTAGCTCTAGATCAAGCCTCTTAAGGCTTAGATTGCTAGAATGAATTAACCACCCAACCAAACTCTGCTATGAGGTGAGCATCAAGATTAGGAGGTTGAGTGGAGTCGAGGGTTCACCATCAGGGAGTTGCAGGGTCGCCGAAACTATCGTCGGAGCAACCTCGGCCAAACCAAAAGCCATCAAGGACTCGAGATGGGGCAAGTGGCAGCAACTTGGATTCTTGAGGGTTACAAGGGCAAACAGCAGGGTCCTAGGCTCTAAGGCTTTGTTTGGTTTGGGTACAAAGGGCAAGTGGCAGCAACTTGGATTCTTGAGGGTTACAAGGGCAAACAGCAGGGTCCTAGGCTCTAAGGCTTTGTTTGGTTTGGGTACAAAGGGGGATATCCCCCCCTTTGTACCCAAACACTATTGAACAAAGGGGGAACTATTAGGTACAGTAGTTCCAGTACAAACAGAATAAGCTGGAATAACAGTTTTTACCCATTATTTTATAAATTTGTTTTTTACCAAATTACCCATCATTCCCTCCTTTCTCTTTTTTCAATACACTCTCATCATCACAAATTCCTCTCTCTCCCCTCTCTCTCTCTTCTTCCTAATACACTCATCATCACAAATTTCTCTCTCCTCTCTCTTTTTTTCTTCTTCCCAATACACTCTCATCATCACAAATCCCCCTCTCTCCTCTCTCTTTTTAATTTAATTGGATATTAAATTAAATATTATTTTTAAAATTTTAGAAATTTTATTTTGATTTTGATTTTATCATAATTTTTGTAAGACTTTAAATTTTGAAATTTTATATTCGAAATTTTAACTTTAATTTAAACAAATAAAATGTTAAATTAAATATTATTTTCATAAAATATAATTTGAAATTTAATTTTGATTTTGATTTTGATTTTAATTTTATCTTAATTTTTGTAAAGCTTTAATCCATTAATTAAAACGAAGAAAGTAAAAGTTATTATTTGAAAATTAAAAAATTTTATGTTTAAAATTTATAATTTAAAATAATATTATATAATTTTAAATTTTAAAATTTAAATGTTGAAATTTTATATTTAAAATTTTAAATTTAATTTGAGAAAAAAAATATTAAATTAAATATTATTTTTAAAAAATATAATTTGATTATGATTTTGATTTTATCTTAATTTTTTTAAAGCTTTAATTCATTAATTAAAACGAACTAATTAGATTTTAACAACTTTTATCACATATTAAATCTTGAGGGTAAAAAAATAATTTACACAACTTAACCTCTTTATTCCTCTTATTTCTCATTATCATACCAAATACAAAATCTCTTATCCCTAGAACCATCCCAAACACTTTTTTATCCTTGTTCCGTACTTTATACTTATACTTGGTACTACTAATTCTCACTAATTTCCGAACCAAACGATACCTAAGAAAGTGCTTTAGGTGCAATTAGCACCGGCGCCGACATCTGAGTGCGGCGGTTGGCCGGAAGAAGGTTTGAGGTGAACCCAAGGGTGCAATAGTGGTGGATTACTAAGTAGTGGGTTTCGGATTCATGCAAAGGCTTAGGCAGTCTTCCCTCGATGCGAGGAAGCTTGCTAGATGGTTTGCCGGCGGCGGGAAGTGGTGGCGGCGGCGTACGGCCACTCTCGGCCAAAGGCAAAACTAGCCAAATTAGGGCTTCCTACTGCGGCGTCTACACTTGACCATCACCAATGAAACTTCATGGGAGGTTTACAAAGGTCCAGGGGAAGATGCCCAGTATCTTGGATAAGGCCCTAAGCCACCGGATAAAACGCACGACAGAGGCGGTACGTGCAAATTAGGTTCCGGCGAGTGCAATGCTCCCGCCGGCAACTCGGTGGGTCCCCAGGGCCGGGGCTCTGCAGGGAGAGTCCCAGGGAGGTGATAAAAAAAGGTGGGGAGGTCTAAGCAGCAAGAAACCCAAGAAAGAGAGAGATCTCACATTGCCGGATCCAAGAAAGAAGAAGATGATGATAACTTCCTTCTCTGACAATGTGCGGCCACAACCGGCGGCGGAACCCCTTGGGTTCGACTTCTGGACGTAGGGAAAGGCCGCAGGGTTATCTAGAAGCGAGCCAAAGGTTTCGGTGCAACTCTTTCTTTCTCAACCCGAGATCAAAGAGAAGGAAAGGTCTCCTTGCCTTTTCCGGCAAGCCCAAGCGGCGGCCGGCGATGCTGGCGCTCGGGGAAGGTAAGAGGAGGGAGAGTAGGGGTCGTGGGGTGGCTGCGGTTGCAAGCAAGGGGCGGCTAAGGTTACCTAAGAGACCTTCATGCACTAATTGCTACAAAAGGCCAACTAGTCCTCCTACAGCCCATAATTCGACCTGGGTCCCTCACAGTAGGTGAAAAACACAAAAAAGCCCCTCTCCTAGAAATTGCATGCAATTCGATACATAAAATACGGGGTCCTTTGCGTAAATATACTATTTTCACTATTTTCATACTTTTCGAGGCGTCATCAAACAGAAAAACGAACGACACCATGACGTTTGGCTTGATGAAACCTATCGAGTAGCGATTTTGGTTCATTAAGTTTGAGCTTCGTTAGGTCAGTTAATCCATAAATACAATGCATTTCACTATTTGGCACGCTTTTTGATAATCTAGGCTCGTCAAATATAAATTTGGACTGCGCCACTGTGCTCAAATCGACGAGACTGTTCAAATTGAGTATTTACATTGTTGATTTTGAATTCAGATAGGTCAAATTAGCCAACTTTGTTCGAAAATATAAAATTTCTTAAGATTACTATTCACTCTTTTATATATATATATATATATATATATATATATATATATATATATATATATATATATATATATATATATATATATATATATATATATATATATATATATATATATATATATATATATATATATGAAACTCAGGATTTTCACTAAATTTCAAATTCCAATTTCTCGAGTACTACATCACAATTTAAAATTTTCAATCTATTTAATTTTAATATATATATCAAACTTAAAAATTTATTATGATTCTCTCTTTTTTTATCAAATTTAATAATTATAATTAATTAAAACTTATACATTAACATACACAATCACATTTTATAAAAATTTAGAAATAAAACTAATTTTTATATTTTAAATAAAATTAATTTTAATATTTTTTTACATGAAGCTTGTATTGTTTAAAAAATTTTATTGGTATTTATTTATTTACAAGTATTTTTATTTATTTATATACAAGTAAATATATATTATTTATTTATTTATTATTGTTAATTAGTGGGTGATCCAATACTTCACCAATTGCTACAATTGGAATCACAACCAATTTGGATGTAGTTCCAACGGTAGCCTTTGGGGTTTTTTGTGCAGTTATTACTTCAGCAATTAAACTCAGCAAGTTGAGATTGCATGCATTTACAACTGTAGTGTGCAGAGTAGTTTTAGGATAGATGACTCCACTGTTATAATGAATTATTTTCTTTATTTTATTTTTTCATAATACGATAAAAGTTGATAATTATTATTTTTTAATGTAATGATCCGATCCGACTCACTAGCAATAATAACTCGTTGGATCCAAACCACCGGCTCGGCCCAAAATGCTTCTATCACAATTCTATTTCCATCCGATATGAGACTCTCGGGGTGTCACAAACTCTCCCCGCTTAGATCTCATCAGCCCTGGCTCAGCTCGATTAAACTATCGACCCAAAATGCTTAAGCCCCATTACTATTACTAATATTTATAATCTTTTATAAATTTAATCACAACCTCATTCTCATCCGATATGAGAATATTGGAGTGTCATATTTAGTTTGTCAATTTTTACTTAAAAACAATGGAGAAATTAATTGATGGATGATTAGTCTAATAACTCGAAGTATATAACAACATAGTTTGCGTATCTACTTAGTCATTTTCTCATGCGATAAATTACTTAATAGGTATAGCTCTTTTATCGAACTAATTAGACAAACTCATAAATTATAATAAAAAGAAATTCACTAAGTATATAACACCATTGAATGTGTATCTAGTATCTACTTAGTCATTTTCTCATAATGAAATAAATTACTTGATAGATAAAATATGGGGCAATTTCCTACATACCCCTAAAAATTTCTCTGTTTTCAGATTTACCCCTCTTAGAAGGCTAATATTAAAACTACCCTTCTTACGTTCCAACTTCTTTCAAAAATACCCCTGAAGTTAAACTCTATTAGTGTACCGTTTGGAACTGCCGTTATATGTGTGTAATTACTATTTTGCCCTTTCAAATATACCCTAAACCCTAAAACCCTAAACCCTAAACCCTAAACCATAAACCCTAAAACCCTAAACCCTAAATCCTAAAACCCTAAAAAATCCTAAACCCTAAACCCTAAAACCCTAAACCCTAAACCCTAAACCCTAGAACCCTAAAAAATCCTAAACCCTAAACCCTAAAACCCTAAACCCTAAACCCTAAAAAATCCTAAACCCTAAACCCTAAACCCTAAACCCGGGCAAAATAGGTATATCTAATAGTTTTCAACTCCGATTATTATTTAACTCTAGTTTAACCCTAGTTAACTTAACAAAGGAAAACGGTAGGGGTATTTTTAATAACGGTGGAACGTATGAATGGTATATTAGAAAGAAAAAAATAAGAGGGGTAAATCAGATATTTCTTCATATTTCAGAGGTACACAGACAATTATCCCATAAAATATATTATCTTAATTACTAGCCCTTTTATGAACTAATTATGCAAAGTCATAAATTATAATAAAAAGAAAATCATTATAAGGCACAAAGTGAATAACTTGTTTTGATGGTCCAATAGTTTCATAAATCACATCATAGATAAAATTTAGGCTAAATTACTTATGATCCCCGATGGATTTTAGCCTCTATCTCAATTGCCCCCATATTAGAAATTGCATCGTACAACCTTACGTTTTATGTAATGTATTAGATCTTTGTAAATTGGCAAGATCGCCGTATGAAAAGGTTGTTGGTGCTTGTTAGAGGATTCTAAAATTTATTAAATGGAGTCGGATCTGTTCTGAAGTGAAAATAAAATCTGTAAACGATTTTAGTTGAAACTAAAGTTTCAAAATACTTTTGGACGCTCGAAAATAGTTGGGGCGCTAAAAAACACAATGCTGAGCTAGATATAGTGTTTCGGAGGATTCGAATTGTCGTGTGAATCCCCGGAAGTGTGATTGTATAGGCCCTAAATCACCTCATAGATAAAATTTAGGTTAAATTACTAAATGATTTCCGATGGATTTTAGCCCCGTATCAATTACCCTCCATATTAGAAATTGTATCACACAAACCTGCATTTTACCACTGTTTCAATTAGATCAAAAAAATTGAACTGATTAGTAGATTCGGTTACCAAACTTCACTAAATTAGCTTTCATTTCACATTATTCCAGCTCTCAACATCTATCTAATTTGAAATTTAAAATATAGATAAAAAAATAGATAAAAGATATTTTCTATTTTGGTAATACTATCAATTAAATCGATATTTTATTGAGTAATTTTATTCAACTTACATAATCCTATTGCGTTAAATACAATTAATCATTGACAAATTTGTCTCTGCAAAGTTTTATAGTTGAATTCAATAATTATGTTGAAAATTTTGGTACTCGCCTTGGTACTAGATTATGTGAATTTGCAATCCGTTCCGGTACCGCAATCCACTCCGATACTGCCTAATATTGGGATTCTGCAGCGGAAACGTCAAATCGATTTTTTTTACCAAAAAGGAACTAACACAATCACAAAAAAAAAAAAAACTAAAACAAAAAATATGCGGGTGAAATAAGATTCATTAACCAAGAGAAGAATTACACTGACTCCTCTTCTGCAATAGAATAGCTTCAACCTGATCCCTCATCCTGAATCTCTCTCACCCTTCTCTCGTCTTATATAAACTGAAAAGATTATGGGTGTGACTAAAGCTTAGTCCCCACCACCTCCATGGGTGTTACCACCATCGTGGATGTGGATATCATTATATGGGTGTGGCTAAATCCTAACCCCCACCACCTCCATAGGTATTACCACCACCGTGAGTATGTCCACCGCCGTCAAATAATAATACCTATGCTATATTTATAGCTTACATCAAAAGCTATCCAAATCCTAATATGAATAGATTTTTATTCTAATTAATAATTAAATCTTAACAAACTTATTTCTAAAAGATTTAAATATTAATCTTAATCCAATTAGGATTCAACTACAAATCTAATCAAATCCTAACAATCTTGATCTTGATTTGATTTGCAGTCTTCAATTGCTACGCCGAGCTCTCCGCCGCTCCACCTTGAGCTGTACGATCTGATCTCGCTTTTGGACTCTCTTGGCTCCACCTGAAGCCGAAAAATCACATACCTTCGAGTCCAACACGCATAGCGAGATCAAATTGTGATCGCCTCCCGTGATGATCGGTAATCCAGTACTTTGATGTTGATCTTTTCTGAGGATCGGTAACTTTTAGCTCCGATACCAAGGGGAGAGCAATATTAAAGTACTGGATTATCGATCATCACAGGAGGCGATCACAATTTGATCTCGCTAGACGTGTTGGACTCGAAAATATGTGATTTTTCGGCTTCAGGTGGAGCTAAAAGAGTCCAAAAGCGAGATCAGATCGTACAGAGAAGCAGTCGCTCAAGGTGGAGTGGCGGAGAGTTCGACGTAGTAATTGAAGACTACAAATCAAATCAAGGTGGAGATTGTTAGAATTTGATTAAATTTGTAGTTGAATCCTAATTGGATTAAGATTAATATTTAAATCTGTTAGAGATAAGTTTGTTAAGATTTAATTATTAATTAGAATAAAAATATATTCAGATTAGGATTTTGATAGCTTTTGATGTAAACTATAAATATAACATAGGTATTATTATTTGACGGCGGTGGATATACCCACGGTGATGGTAATATCTATGGAGGTGGTGGGGGCTAGGATTTAGCCACATTCATATAGTGGTATCCACACTCACGGTAGTGGTAACACCCATGTAGGTCGTGGGGGCTAAGATTTAGCCACATCCATAATCTTCTAGATTTATAAAAGAGGAGAAAATGGTGAGAGAGATTCAGAATGAGAGCTCGGGTTGAAGTTACTCTATTGCAGAAGAAGAGTTGATGTAATTCTTCTCTTGATTAATGAATCTTATTTCACCCTATTTTGATTTTCTTTTTTTTTGTATCGTACGATCATCCTCAAGATCATACGTACTTATATATATATATATATATATATATATATATATATATATATATATATATATATATATATATATATATATATATATATATATATATATATGCTCTCTACATTCGAGATATATATAAACTCCGCCCAAAATAAATCTAAATCTGTTTAAATTAGAATTATACTCTAATTAATATTTAAATCTAAATTAATTTATCTCTAACCGATTTAAATATTAATTCTAATCTAAAATTTAATTATAAATCTAATCAAATTCTAACAAATTATTCTAAATTTTTAAAATCTCTTTCAGATATCAATAAAATACGGGACACAAATTGACATAATTTTTAATACAAGAAAGTAATTGAGATGCGAGCTCAAGTAAGTGCGCAAATATGACGGGTGAAATACATCCCACCTCAGAATGGAATAGGGTGTAACCTGTACACCCCCAAGGGGGTGTACAGGTTGCACCGCTCATAATGGAAAAAACTACACTACAAAAAAATTATGATTTAGCGGCATCCTGTAATTGCCGCCTAAAGTTCAAAAAGTACCGTAAAAACTATTAGTGGCATTTAGCAATAGTGCCGCTTATACTCGTATTGGTGAAAGTAACATTAAATAAATGCCATTATAGATGTGCTTATTAGCGATATTATTAAATGCCAGTATTTTTTAATTATCTACGACACTAATAAATGCCGGTAATTATTAGTTTATTTGCAATATTATACAAATGTTGGTAATCTATTATTAATTCCGGCATTAATAAATACCGCTAATTCTAAATATTTTTAAATTATATTTTTAAATAAATAAAAATAATATAAATTATAATTTGCACTATCATAAAATAATTAAATCTTATCAATTTAAAAAAATATAATTTCAATGGATAATATGAGATTTCAATATTTTCATATGAGTGACATAAATCGTACATAACAAAATAATAAAAATAATTTACTAAGCTCATTTTCAATTAAACAAATAATAAGTTAAAATCTTTAGTCCATTCAACATCTAAAAAAATAACAAACGACCACGAAATTTTCTAAACACAAAAATACTAATACGTACATAAATAACGCATCCAAATAGGTCACACGACATAAAGTTGTTTGCGAATATAACAAAACAGCTTAAAATTATTTAAATTTTTTTGAATTCCAAAGGTATCATTACTTGCGTTGAACCTGTCAAAAAAAGAACACATTAAAAGTTAGTTTTAACGAGTCAAAAGTCTATATATTAAATAATAAAATTGACGAAAGAATAAAAAGTTTATTGATTTTATTTTAATTGACTCTTTTGCACATTCTCTGATTATATTTAGTAATAAAAAATTATAATGGGAGGAGGTCATGTTCATCCTCTTTTATATTTAAACACATAAATAAATGTGGGTTTCAACTATATTTTTTATTTAGTCTTCTATTATATATTATTTACTTTGTTGCATAATTATACAACCTAAAAATAATTAAATCTATTATCAAATAATAATTTTAAAATAAAAATAATAAATTTTTTTAAAAAAATTTAAATCAACCCATCTATTCCAAGGTAATAAAAAAAAGCAAATAATTTTACAAAAAAAAATCTAAATTAACTTATATTTTTCTTGGTAGGATCATGCTTGTGGGGCTCCTTCTTGGTAGAAGACAATGAAGAAAATCCTTTCCTTACACCCTGCGATTGGAAGGTAGAAAGAGTATTATATTTATTTATTTATTTTTTACCTGGAGAGAAGATAATAAAAAAATAAAAAAGAGAGAAAAAAAAATCCTAGAAAGAAGCTTTGCATATGAGGAGAGGAAGACTAGGAGTCGTACGGCACAAGAGGAAGGAAAAAGTAGGCGGGATATGGAAAATTGATGGATAATCTCAGTTAGGCCCCTCAACTTATTAATTATTTATATCTTAAATAAGGATTTAAGATCTTTTACCAACATTTACTTTTAAATGCTAGTAATTAAAGTTTCTTAGTGGCATTAAAAGTAACTGTCGGTATTTAAACTATCTTTTACCGACATTTAAAAATAAATATTGTTAAATATTCTTATTCACCAACAATAATTTGTAAATATCGATAAATGATATATTTAGCAACAATTTTTAATAAATGCCAGTATATTTTGTATTTAGCAATATTTACTTAAATATTGCAATGAATAGTGCCGCTGTATGTCAAATTTCTAGTAGTGCTACATGTACACTTTTATAATTTAGTCTAAGACTTATACAAAGTAGACATGTTATCAAGAGCTTATTATGTATGTACTTTATAATATCTTGCATAATAAGCTTTTTGTTTTTTCATACTATTATACTATAGCTAATATAGTCACTCCGCAGATATTATTAAAATAAAAATTTTTATAATATTCTTTAATAATTAATACTATAAAAAATATTAAATATATACTATTTTTAAATTTATAATTAATTAATATAATATAATGATCGTGTTTTGTAACGAATAATTATTATTGTGGAGTTAAAAATATAATCTACTGAGCAAACAAAAATGTTAAAAAGTATGTATAAACAATAAAAATATAATCTACTGAGTAAACAAAAACTAAAATAAAAAAAAAATGTATAAACAATAATCTCACTTGATATACAAATTAAATTATTTTTATCGAATCAATTAGTAGAAAGCTAATATGATCTCACCCCCGATAGAAAGAAAATATCAATGTAAATAAAAATATTTTAAAGTTTGACAAAAATAAAAACAAATATTTGGAAACAAAAATACATATTTAAATAAAAATAAAAATTTCAACTCAATTTGATTTGTCTTTTTCGTCATAAAATTATTATATAAAATTATTATATATATATATATATATATATATATATATACTCAAAAAACTTTGCAACTTCACTATATATTAATTCACTCTTATATATTAATTCAATCATAATTTTTATAGAAAACCTAAAAAATACTTCTATAAATACTATATATTTTTAGAAATACTAAAAGACACATTATATTAAATAGCCATAATTTATTTTTTTGTAACACCTCCAGAAGTTGGATTAGTCATTTATATAAGGTATAAATAGAGCTAAATCTTTTAACCTGACTATATTATTTTTGGTGGTAGTTATGCCCAAGAGGTTAAGAGTATTGAGTGTGCTAGAGTTAGAGTAGTTCTAGAATAGGTGCCCCCCTGGAAAGTGGGGCGTCATAATTTAGTATCAGAGCCAGTCACCAGCCGAAAGTGTGTGACAAGTCTCGGCTGAGTCTGAGTCTAGATGACAGGATTAGCGAGACAAGTCTCACATCGACGGGTAATCTTGGGTTGTATGTGTGTGTTAGTATTTGGTTAGATTTGTAGTTGAATTCTAGTTAGATTAAGATTAATATTTAAATCTGTTGAAGATAAGTTTATTAAGATTTAAATATTAACAGAAATCTATTTAGACTAGGATTTGGATAGCTTTTAATATAAGTTATAAATACAGTATAGGTGCTATTATTTTGGTTGTGGTGGTAGGGTTTAGCCACACCCACGATGGTGGTAGGGTTTAGCCATATCCACGTACGGTGGTGTTATGGTTTAACCACACCCATATGATATGGTGAGGGCTAGGGTTTAGCCACATCCATATGGCATTACCAAGGTGTCCATGATTTTGAATGCACGTACGGGTGCGTTCAAAGAGTCTTCTAGGCTTATATAAGACGAGAGAATTGTGAGAGAGATTCAGGATGAGGGCTCGGATTGAAGCTACTTTATTGTAGAGGAGGAGTTAGTGTAATTCTTCTTTTTGTTAATGAATCTTAATCCTATCCGATTTGACGTTTCCGTTGTAGAATTCCAACACTAAGCGGTATCGGCGTGGATTGCGGTACCGGAGCGGGTTGCAGATTCACAGAATCTGGTATCGGGGCAAGTACCATATTCCATACAGTGTGTTTGGGCTGACGAGGATGTCAGACTTAAATGTGGGGAGTCTGTGACACCCCAATAATTCCACATCGGATAGGATTAGGATTATGATTAGATAAATAAGAGACAATGGACACTAATAATAATAACTGGATTTAAGTATTTTGGATTATGGTTTGGATCTAACGAGTTATTATTGCTAGTGGGTCGGATCGTTATATTTTTTGAGAAATAATTGAGAAGGTCCCTTCTCCCATAATGACCGGTTTAATTCAATGGAAATAATTAAGAAGGGCACCACAATTATATAAATTAAGTAGAAATTGCCACGTGAATATCCACACGAGGACAAATAAAATAGAATAGATAGTACAGTATATAGATGGTATTTTTTTAAAAAAAAATTAGATTCAGTTGGGCGGCCAGATTGGTTCATAGAAGAAGAAAAAAAAAGGATAAAAGTTGAACCGGTTCAGTTCAAGAAATTAAAATTAACCAAACGTTACCTGGTTCAAGAATTATTTCACAACTTACATTACATTTTTTGAGAAATAATTAAGAAGGGTTCCATAATGACCAGTTTAATTAAAATAATTGAGAATGAGATCGGTTCAATGAAAATAATTAAGCAGGACACCACAATTATATAAATTAAGTAGAAATTGTCACGTGAATATTCATATGGGGATTAATAAAATAGAATAGATAGTATAATAGTATATAGATGGTTTTCTTTTTTAAAAAAAATTTGGATTCGGTTGGGCTGCCAGGTTGGTTCATAGAAGGAGAAAAAGAGGATAAAAGTTGAACTGGTTCGATTCAACAAATTAAATTTAACCAAACGTGGTCGGTTCAAGGATTATTTCACAACTTACGTTTTCCATTGAAAAGTACTATCTGTATATTCAAATATATATATATATATATATATATATATATATATATATATATATATATATATATATATATATATATATATATATATAATTAGGTTGAAATACTATTGATAGTATCAAGTCATTGGTACTATTAATTTTTTAGTTCTTAGATTAAAAAATATGTTGTTAGGATGATAGCGGTCCCTTAGGGTTTAGTGGGTGGTTGATTGAATAGTGAAAATTCTAAAGGACCACTATAATTTCAACCGCACATTCTTTCATCCAAAGGCTGAAAACTTGTAGCACCAATTGCTTAGTGATATAGTATTCCAGCCTGGACTCTCTCTCTCTCTCTCTCTCTCTCTCTCTCTCTCTCTCTATATATATATATATATATATATATATATATATATATATATATATATATATATATATATATATATATATTAATTTTATAATTTTTTTATTTGAAAAATATTAAGAGATAGGAATATTTAAATTTTTTTTTTAATCCGACTCTGAGTGAAATAGACTTATTTAATGCTAATTACACATGATTTTAAATGTAAATATAAAAAATAAAAAATTTGTCCGCATCGACTTGAAGTCAAATCTGAATAAATTTTACAATGTTATATTTTTAATTAATATTTTGTAAATTTAGATTTCAATGTTATATATTTTCAAATATGTTAAAAAAAAATAATTATTTTAAATTCAGGTTCGAATTTTGGAATTTTGAAAACACGTTCCCAATCCGACCGGTGACATTCCTATTTCATCTTAAGATTTAGAAAACTTTTTAAGATTTTAGTATTAAAAAATAAATTGGTAAGACAAGTATCCCGTATGGGACTATCCAGTATGAGGCCCCGGATGAGATGGTGTAAAATTAACATTTTTTTTGGGTGTGTATAGATAGCAATACTTTTTACGATTAGGTGATGTTTGGTTAAACATAGTTGTAACTTTATACGAATCCAAATCATATATTTATTTTGATGTATTTGAACTCAACTGTTATAATTGAAACTGTACGAAGAGGCCATTGGTCCTAGTTCCAACTAGATGGAGTGCTTGCTCCAACATTCAACTAGACAAAATGCATGAGAGTGATCGACCATACTTAGCGCAATTAGCTAAGGGTTTAGTGGTCGGTACGTAAGGTTCTAAATTTAAAGTCAAATTGTTTCACATTTCTAACTATGTTTATTTTTAAAAAATATATGATATAAGTAGCATGTTATTTTTCTCTCTCAAAATAATAATAATAATAAAAGAATACACGAGTAAAGTATTGTACTTTGAACTTTATATATCTTTAAGGGGCAATTTCCTACATACTCCTAAAAATTTTTCTGTTTTCAGATTTACCCCTCTTAGAAGGCTAATATTAAAACTACCCTTCTTACGTTCCAACTTCTTTCCAAAATACCCCTGAAGTTAAACTCTGTTAGTGTACCGTTTGGAACTGCCGTTATCTATGTGTAATTACTATTTTGTCCTTTCAAATATACCCTAAACCCTAAATTCCTAAACCCTAAACCCTAAAACCCTAAACCCTAAAACCCTAAAAAAACCCTAAACCCTAAACCCTAAACCCTAAAGCCCTAAACCCTAAACTCTAGAATCCTAAAAAATCCTAAACCCTAAAACCCTAAAACCCTAAACCTAAAAAATTCTAAACCCTAAACCCTAAATCCTAAACCCGGGCAAAATAGGTATATTTGATAGTTTTCAACTCCGATTATTATTTAACTCTAGTTTAACCCTAGTTAACTTAACAAAGGGAAACGGTAGGGGTATTTTTAATAACGGTGGAACGTATGAAGGGTATATTGGAAAGAAAAAAATAAGAAGGGTAAATCAGATATTTCTTCGTATTTCAGGGGTACACAGACAATTATCCCTATCTTTAACTATACAGTAATTATAATATAGTAGCCCAATACTCAAGATATTAAAGGGTTGTTTATTTAGATATAATTATAATTACAGTATAGTTAAAGATGTATACAATTAAAAGTATACTTTACACTCGCGTATTCTGCTTTATTATTATTATTTTGAGATAGAAAAGTAGCATGCTACTCATATCATATATTTTAAAAAAATAAATGTAGTTAGAAATATGAAGCAACTAGACTTTAAATTTAGAACCTTAGGTACCGACCACTAAACCCTTAGCTATGCGCTAAGTATGGTCCATCACTCACATGCATTTTGTTCAGTTGAATGTCGTAGCAAGCACTCCAACTAGTTGAATGTCGCAGCAGTTGAGTTCAAATGCTTTAAAAGAAATATATGATTTGGATTCGTATAAAGTTACAACTATATTTAACCAAATAATGCCTAATCGTAAAAAGTACTGTCATCTATACACACCCAAAAAGAATATAAATTAATTGTATACCTTCTCATCTAAAATCCATTCTGAATACTTATCTTGCCATTTTTCTTAATGTTAAAATCTTAAAGAGTTTTCTAAATCTTAGGATGAAATAGGAATGTCACCGATCGGATTGGGAGCGTGTTTTCAAAATCCCAAAATTCGAACCTGAATTTGAAATAATTATTTTTTTTAACATATTTGAAAATATATAACATTGAAATATAAATTTATAAAATATTAATTAAAAATATAATATTGTAAAATTTATTCAGATTTGACTTCAAATCAGATGCGGACAAAATTTTTATTTTTTATATCTGTATTTAAAATTATATTCATTTAGCATTAAATAAATTTATTTTACTCATTTAAATAAAATTTTAAATATTTGTATCTCTTAATATTTCCCAGATAAAAAAATTATAAATATATATATATATATATATATAGAGCAATGCTACATGTATACCCCGAAGGGGTGTACATCATACATCTCCACCATTTTAATGATGGCGATATTTTTTACGGGTCACATCAAGTGACCCATCATCACACCCCCACCCTTAGATTGGTGGGGATGTGAGATGTACACCCCTTACGGGTGTACACATAGCATTTTCCATATATATATATATATATATATATATATATATATATATATATATATATATATATATATATATATATATATATATATATATATATATATATATGACTATACAATAGTATTTTTCAATAAAAAACGTAAGTTGTGAAATGTACAGGTCGACCGGGTGAGCAGACAATCATTTTCCCAATCCGCCGTCGCTAACAACAAGACGCACTATCTGTTCTCTCCCCCTTCCAGTCTGCCCTTCTCTTCTTTCGAAACCTCCTCTACTTCTCCAATCAACCCAAAAAAAATAAAAAATAAAAAAATTGAAGAATATCTTCCTCGCAATGCTACTTCGGATCGCTTCAAGGTGTTTTTTTTTTTCCCCCTCTTTTTACTATATCAAAAAAAAAAAAAGAAACAAAAAACAGGAAAAAATGAATTTCAATGTAAAGTAGAGGAAATGAATCGGAGATTTCTAAAATAATCCTATTATAGAAAAGAAAGAGCAAATTCAATTAGAATCGTGCGCGCTACCAACACGAATGCATAGTTGTTATCATATTTATGTTTTATTTCCCCCCTAATTCACATCCTATGTAATATTTAGGAATTGGAGGGGTGTTGGTGTTAATGGGCTGCAGCAGAGGGAGGCCAAGTTTTTCTCCACCAACTCTAATACATTGGGAAGGTGATTTTTTTTGTTTTTTATTTTATTATTTGTGGTTCTTGTAATTTTTTTTAAAAAAATTGTTTGGTGTTATGTATCACATGTTGATATAAGTCTTTCGTATATGTGTTGGATTTGTATTTGACCTGGATGCACCTCGATAATTTCGACGTTTTGATAAATATATATAAATTATTTTTTAAATAATATAAATTAATTATGAATTGTAAAAAAATATTTTTTAAAAAAATATATGAACAATCAATAAAAATTTTATTAACCCTCATTCGTTTAAGAAATATACTAGTATTTTAATAAAATAAATCGGCTGGACCACCACCCGTAAGATCTCGGATCGGTAGGTCACACATAGAGGATTCCACAGAGGAAACTTCGTTAGAACTCTAAGGTGGAAATAAGTCTTTATCAGCCGGCGTCAAGACGCCGCCAAATTTAGATTGATAAGTTGCCTCGAAAATACTCTCAACAACGAAAAACTAAGGGCATGAGAGTCATCGCAGATGAAAAAGACGATGCGAAGAGAGCTGCGAGCAGGGCCCTATTGACTCAAGGAATCAAGGAAGATCAACATCTGGTCGCGAATCCCTCAGATAATGGACAAATATCCTGCCAGAGTACGAGGACGATCGTGGGTATTTTCTGCACGCCAGACTTTTGACTCAACTTCGACAATCACCCGAACGACACATCAGGCGATTGCCGATGGGGCATTGTTGAGACCAAAATTTTTTGTCGCCTGAGGAGGTGACGCGTGGCGTATACTATCGGCTAAGGGCATTAGCCGGTAAGGGAATAAGCCAGCAGAGAATGACCCGCGTCTTGACCAAGACTGTCCTCGATCACGTGAGTGCACGACACGTGACGCACGCCATCGGCCGAAGGCATCGGCTGACAGGAGAAGCGACCAATGAGGGGTATCGACTCATTTAGAGAACTGACTTCAGCTGAAAGCAAATATCATACCGTCTCAGTCGAACGACGAAAAGACGAAGTCAGGGTCAACTCTCGGCTGTTCGAGCCGAAGAAGAAAAAACGCTGGAAAGGAGGAATGCGAGATTTGGGCGCGAATCTCGTAACTGACTCTGGAACGGCAAACGTCGCCCAGCATTGAAAAGCACCGAAGATCACGCATTGGCACGTCGATTAGGGGAAGAACCTAGACGGAAAACGACTACTATCCTACTGAGGAGAATCGACTTAAAAGGAAGTAGTTGAGGAATTTATGATGATTCCCCTTAGATCATGCCGATTCCTAAAATCGGCAGGTATACACTTGGTTCGTAAATGCATAAATAAGCGAACCAACAAAGAAAAAGGGGTCCTGCAATCTCGTAGGCCAGGACCACCCCTACTTTTTCATACTTTTCATATCTGCATTTACTGCATTCCTAGATAACTTTACCGTATTTCCTAGGAATATGTTTACTTGTAATTGGCTACCTGTTACCCTTGTAACCCCTTTCCAATCAATACAAATCCTACAGTCGGCTCCTTAGCCGTGTCAAATTTCTGTCTTCTCATCTCAATTCGGCTATTCTAGGCTGAACTCTGCCTTTCTCACAACCCTGGTACGGCTAATCTAGGCCGAGCTCGTTCAAGAGTTGATTGAGAAGAATCGGGCCGAGCGGGTCCATCCTCGACCCAATCGCTTGATCCATTGGCACGCCGTGCATTCACATCAGAGGGTCACCCCCACGGGCCGATTGGCACCGGCGATTTTTCGACCCAACACACATTTTTATCATCATTTGAATATTTTGCAAATGGATTAAAAATATTTTTCTTTTGACTAGACTTGTGTTGATATCCAAGTCCGGCCCAATATCATATTTAGAACTTTAGCCCAATATCATTTTCAGTCTTAAATAAAATAGTTTCTTTATGATTTTCATCACTACTTTTGGCCTCAAGTTGCTTATTTAATAAACTTAACTCATTTTTTAAACTTTTATTTTCGGATTGTAATAAGTTTAAATTGAAAATAAAAGATATATTTTGTTTCTTTACATAAGCATATTTGGGACCAATTTTTTGGAGATCATCATAAAGATCATAAGAAGTATCTAAAAGTTCATCAAAAGTTAGATTTTTTACGTCATCTTCTATATTTGTCATAAAACAAAGATTTGAAGGTGTATCATCATATGTAAGGCTTAAGTTGGAGACCTCCCTATTTGATTACTCATTGTCGAAGTCGCTATCGTCACTCCAAGCGGCAGAGAAGGTTTTATTCTTCTTTTTCTCCTTTCGATGAGACTTACTTTGATTTTGGGCTCATGTGCCCGGTTTTGTTGCATTTGTAACATTTGACGTCCTTTTTTTAAAAGTTTAATCTACCATTAGCTTTGCCGGACCACCTAGCTAAGTGTTTTCTTTGTACGATATTATTTAATTTTCTTGCAAGAAATGAGATCTCATCGTTAGTGGCATTGTCGGAGTCGCCTCCATCTCTCTCGTTAGAGTTAAGGGCTATATTTTTCGTTTCAGGATGAATGATGGTGGTAGAGGACTCCGTCTTTAATCGCAACTCATAAATCATAAGGGACCCTATGAGTTCCTCCAATGAAAATTTGTTGAGGTCGCGCACTTCTTGAATGGCCTCCAACTTTGGTTCCCAAGGTCCATTTTGAGGAAAACTCGTAAGTATTTTTCTGACTAAATTTGCATCAGAAAAGTCCTTTTCCAAAGCTTTTAAACTATTAATAATATTTGCAAACCTAGTGTACATATCAGTAATACTTTCATTTTGTTGTACACAAAATATTTCATAATCACGAGTAAGCATATTTATCTTAAACTCTTTTACTTGACTTGTCCCCTCATGAACAATAGCTAATTTGTCCCAAACTTCTTTTATAGTTTTGCACGTAGAAATTCGATTGAACTCATTTTAATAGAGAGCACAATGAAGAGCGTTCATCGCTCTAGAGTTCAAATTAAATTTAGCCTTGTCCTCTACCTTCCACATGCTAGTTGCTATTGTAGGTTTGATGTAGCCATTTTCTACAATATCCCAAAGATCAAAATCTAGGAATTATAGAAAATTTTCCATCCGCACTTTCCAATAGTTGTAAATTCAGCGGCTGAATTTACCCCACCCACTTAAGTTTGAATTGTTATTTTGTAATTGTGAGGTTTGTTGAGAGGTTATTGTAAAGTGTGATTGTAAGCGGTTTTGGTCTTGCCCTGTTTAAAAGGCCCAGAGAGAAAAATTTCCATCCGCACCTTATGTGTATTTGGGGGGCTCTCGAAAGTGGGTGGGGTAAATTCAGCGGAGGGAAGAATGCTGCAGTGACCCATTCACCTCAACCTTTGTTCCTGATAGAGGGGCCCGATAACGTTGGAAGACAAGGTGGACACACATCATCTGATATCGAGATGAATTCTAATATAGGTATTGAATTGCAGAGGGGATCCGAGGGTCCTGCATCTTCAAGACGATCTTCTGCTCGGTTAGCCAACGATTGTCGCACTTCGATGTCATCTAAGGCTATGAAAAAGGTAAGCCCAGTTGAGAGGAGTTGGGATAGGCCCAACAAAAATCTTTTGCAAATATGGAAGGAAAAATATCAAGAAGATGAGTGGAATGTGCGGGGTCCATTTGGGGGACACAGATGCCATGTCCCTCAGGAAGTTTTTGTATGGGCGTGTGTGATTGTGAGACCTTCGTTCTCTCCTAGCGTGTTCTTGTTGGGGTGTAGTTTTCTTTTGCTATGTTTCGTATTTGTAGTTGGAATGTAAGGGCACTTAATGATCCCTCCAAAAGAAGAGTGGTTAAGTGTGTGGTGTCTAGGTTTAGAAATGTTGTGGTGTGCTTGCAAGAAACTAAGGTGGGTGTTGTTTCGAACTCCTTCCTTCGTAGCTTTTGTGATTCCTTTTTTGATAAATTCTTTCTTATTGGTGCGAACGGAGCTTCTGGTGGGTTGCTAACATGTTTGAATTCAAGAACCTTTTCTTGTAGTGAAGTGATTGAGAAAACTTTTTCACTCACACTCAGAATTTCACATTTACGGAGCGGTGAAAGTTTTTATGTCACTAATGTACATGACCCTCCAACTTGGGAGGGTGAGAATGATTTCTGTTCGAAACTTTTGCTCCTGAGGAATTCTTGTAAGGGCAGTTGGGTGGTATGCGGTGATTTTAACCAAGATGAACGTAAAGGTAGAAGGTGGAGCAGTAGGGCGACAAGTATGTTCAACAACCTTATCCGCGAACTTGCGCTTATGGATGTGCTTATGGTGAATCAATCATACACTTGGTCCAATATGCAACGAAATCCGACTCTTGTGAAACTGGATCATTTCCTTATTTCGACCGAGTGGGATGCAAAATTCCCACTTTCGAAAGTAGAGGCGGCCTCTAGAATAACTTTAGATCATTGCCCAATTCTCTTCTCCTTTGGCAGTAAGGTTGTTAGCAAATTTTTTAGACTTGAAGATGTGTGGTTAAAAAATGAAGAGTTTTTGTCAAGCCTCCCGCTTGGTGGAAGGAAATTGAGCCTCGCGGATCTGCAGTGTTATCCTTTGCAGCCAAACTAAGACATTGTCGTAAATGAATACGAGCTTGGTGTGCGAAGAACTTTTATAATATCCTATAAGCTAAGTAGAAAATAATGCAAGAGATCCAGTGCATCGACAAGTTGGAGGAGTATCAGGGATTGACTAAGGAGTTTGTGGAATAAAGAGATAACTTCAAAGGTAGGCTTTCACGTGTACTTGAGGACGAAGGAATTTTTTGGAAAACTCGAGCAAAGCAACAATGGCTTCGAGAAGAGGATGGAAACATAATGTTTTTTCACGCAATAGCCAATTGTAGAAGGCGCTCTAATGCGATAGGGGTGGTCGAGGATAATGGGAGAAAAATTCACAACGAAGAGGAGAAGAAATAGTATTTCTGGAATTATTTTAAGGAGCTTTTCACACCTGAGGACTACGATTCAACTGTGAATGGAGATTGGAGTGAACTTTTTCAAACTAGACGACTCTCAGATCCAGAACAGTTGACTACTCCCTTTACCTCGGAAGAAATTAAGAAGGCTAGCTATTTTCAAACTAGGAGGGGACAAGGAGCTGGGTCCAGACGATTTCCCGTACGTTGAGCTTCTATTAAATTTTTTGGGATGTGATCAAAGATAGCGTGTTCAATATTTTTCTTGAGCTGTATGAAAATCATATCTCCACTCGCCCTATTGACTTCTCATACCTCTGTTTGATCCCTAAAAAGGAAGGTGCGGTTCGTGCCAATGACTTTCGACCGATTAGTTTGTTGAATGGGATACAAAAAATAATATCCAAGGTATTAGTGAACAGACTGGAATGAGTTGTACAAGATCTTATCTCCTCTTCCTAATCAACATTTCTCAAAGGCAGACTACTTTTGGATGTCGTTGTCATGGTGAGTGAATTACTAGTGTGGGGATGTAAAGAGCATATTGAGGGTGTTGGGGTGAAGGTGGATTTTGAGAAGGCCTATGGCAAGTTTAACTGGGCATTCCTATTTAAGATCATGGAATGGTTGGGCCTTAATGCTGAATGGTGTCGATGGGTGAAAGAACGTATTTGTAATGCTAAAGTAGCTGTGATGGTTAATAGCGAGATTTCCAATTGGATCAAAACAAAAATGGGAGTAAGGCTAGGCAATCATTATCGCCATATCTTTTTCTTTTGGTGTCGATGGGTGGAAAAATGTATTTGTAATGCTAAGGTAGCTGTGATGGTTAATGGCGAGACTTCCAATTGGATCAAAACAAAAAGGGGAGTAAGGCAAGGCAATCCATTATCGCCATATCTTTTTCTTCTGGTCACTGACTGCTTAGCTAGGATGACGGGATCAACCAACTTGCACGATCTGATCAAGGGGATTGGACTATCTGAGGATCATGTGGTGACACTTATACAATATGTGGACGACACTTTCTTTTTTTGTGAGGCGAAAAAGAAGTATTTGAAGAACATACGTTTATGTGGGGTTTATTCAAGTGGGCATCAGGGGTGAAAGTTAATAAAGAGAAAACCGAAATGTCTATATGGGAAGAAGACACAACAAGGATACTAGCCTTGCCAACTATCTGGAGTGTAGGGTGGGGTGTTTTCCAACTAAATATCTTGGATTACCATTATCTAACGAAGCCCTACGCAGAGAGGACTAGTGTCACGCCCCGAGTTTCAAAACAGCGGTAGAATTTTTTTTTTTTAATTTTTTTTTTTAAAATCAGAGTTTAAACTTTAAAACCAAGGACGTGAGGAGACTGCCGCATGCATAGAAAATCCTCTGTCCACATGAACAGAGTGTCCCCTATACATGCTCGGCTAGGCAAGTACAAAAATACAATCAGAGAGCAACAATCATTTAACTAAACATAAACATAAACTTCTACAAATCCATCACACTGGTATAATGCAAACTCCAATAACAAACTATAATAATAGATCGACAACTAGAACCGAAAATACTGAGCACTGGGCCACTATAGCCAAAACCAGGGACAACTCTATTGCGACAGCTCACTGGATCGTCCCAATCTCCCAGCACCCGACTGACCTAAAAAATGATCACCAGGGGGGTGTGAGATACACTGTACATGTATCCTAGTGGGCACAACGGGCTGAAAAATAGCAAGTCGTACCTACCGGATACAATAATAAGCGGATAGCAAAAGCATGATATAACTGAAAGCTGAATAACAAGATAATGAACTGAAACTAAGCATGCTAAAGTGAAAGCAAAGATAAAAGCAGGGGTACTCGAATATATAAGCTAATCATGCTATAGCTGACAAATCTGTCAAGCAGGAATTGATCATGCTGATAAATCTGACAAGCAGAAAAATGATCATGCTGATAAACAAAGCTGGTAACTAACAATGTTGTAAATTGGAAGTGCTGAATAACAATAACTATAAGTACCCAATCAATGCCACTATTGGTCACTGGGACCTCAGGCTAAATACCACCTGTACACTAATCTGCTGTCATAACCCTCTGGGCTCACGGGTCGCCACTGCTAACCACTTTACCGGTAAAGTACACCACTGCGGGGGGATCAGCCCGCTAGTGTACGTGAAAAGAACAGCTGGCTCTATGGCGATCATAATGCTGATGCTCAAGCTCATGGTCTAAAGACCAGCACACGACATAAAGTCGGAAAATCCCTATCGGGATGCTGAAGGCTGTAATAATCATGCTATAAACAAATCTGAACAACAAGAGCTGTAACTGAACTGAATAGCAAGAATGTACTCATATTCTATCATGCAACATAGAACAGGAAAGGCTAATATAACTAGGCTGATGACCAAACAAAGATGGTATATGTCAAGCTGTATACATATATATATATATATATACTAAATGCTGAAACTGAAATCAAAGCAGAATGGAACTACAAGATTGATGCTACATAGCTAAACACAACGAATGCTGGAATGAAAGCAAATAGAAATGCTCAATTATAGGATCAGGGCTACACCAAAAACAAGGGTCTGACCTACCACGGCACCCCATAGGGCCGACCTGATAAAGCCCGGACCGAAGATAAATCCACCTCAAGGTAGATGCTCACGGTGATTGCTGGATGGCTCGCAAGCTGGCGGCTGATTGCTGGGACCTGAAACATATGTACAGGTCAGAAAAATAGACTCTCACACATACCCAACCCACTGACTCGTTGAGTGCAGAACAAGCTAAACAGGGAACTTCGCTGAAATCCCGAGATCTTTCGGAATTTCCAGAAATCCGCCGATAGATCCACTATGACTCAATCTGTGCTAAACAATAACCAAAACTCGTGAAACTTCACGTGCTGCCCAAGAATGTCTAACTTAAGACATTTCGGCCCTAACACCAGATTCTGGGTAATCCTGTGCACCGGCAGTGCCATAACCATTGAAACACTTCTGGGAAGTTTATTTTGGCTCCGAAAGTTGCAAACGAGAAACTAAAATCACTGGGCTCCCTGGAGCAGTACCGGGAACAACCAGGAATATTTGGCATCACAAATTAATCATCGCAATTTCTCGAATTGCGTGATTTACATCGAATCGCCGTTAAATCGACGATTTTGTCGATTTACGATTCGGAATCCAATTCCCGCTCAACGAAAGCCATTGGATCTCTAACAAAGGGTTTAGAGACCACGTGTACGCTGTCTACAGCAGCCTACCAGGCTACAATTACAAATTGACCCCTAGGGTTTTACCAAATTGCATAAAAGCATGCAATTTCACGCCTTTTTCACTTGCATTTTACTTCAGAATGCTTTTAAACTGAACCGAGGCCTACTGGTGGCCTCGATGCACTGAATGCCGTGTTCACCATTTGGGAGCAACACGGTACCCGAGAACAACTTCAGGTCAACTAATACTATGCATAAAGGCTCAAATTGCTATTTTTCTTACTTACACTCGACCAAAACCAAATTTAGGGTGAGCATCACGCTCAGTAGGTCGAAAGGACTCAGAGGCTCACCCTGAGGGTGCAGCCAACCTGCTGGAACAGCTTAAGGGCCATCTAGTGTTCGTTTAGGCTTAGCTTTCTAGATCTTCTAAACTACTCAGTCATTTTCTGAAGTAAAGTGAGCATCAAGCTCCTGGGATCATGAGTACACAAGGGCTTGCTCTAAAACAGGTGCAAAGCTGCTGGAACAGTGCGGAAGGCATCCTAGCTTAAGCTAGGGCTTGGCATGTGGGATCCAACAATCCACTCAGTCATTTTCCAAAAGTAAATGAGCAGCAAGCTCCAGGGACTGAGTAGAGTTGAGGGATCACCATTGGACACTTGCTAGATGGCCAGAACCAAAGATGGAGTAAGCTCGGCCATGCTTGCTTGCACCAAGAGCTTGGGCTAGGGCAACTCATCAACCTTGCGGTCATTTAGGCATTTAAGGTAAGCATCAAATAATAGGGGTCCAGGGAAGTGCTCTGAGCGTCTCTGGGTCAAGTTCAAGAGGCTGGTAGCCGCGAGAACCCGAGCACGAGCTCTTAAGTCCATTAATGGAGCTCTAATGGCAACTTGCCATGCGACTTCTTCTAGTGCCATGCAAGGCCACAGGCGGCTTTCCCTCGATGCCAGGAAGCCTCCTGGTGTGGTGGTCGGCGACAGGAAGCGGTGGCGGCGGAGTAAGCTCGGGCGAAACCAAAATAACCCAAAACTAGAGTTTCGAACTGCGACTTATCGGCTGAACCAAACACAACCAAACTTGGTGGAGATGATCTAGGGATTCTACAGAACATTCCCATCATCTTTTTTCGGAGTTTGAGCCATCGAGTGCGGCGTACGACTGCAGCGGAGCATATTAGGGTTCCGGCGGGTGCAATTTCCCCGCCGGCCACCGGGAGTACCCCGAGGGTCGGGGCTCTGCATGGGAAATCCCTAGGGATTAACTAAGACACTGCAGTGGTCTAGGTTGCAATAAAAATCGAGCCATGGGAGATCTCACCTTGCCGGATCCAAGGAAGAAGGAGATGGTGGCTCCGGCGGCGCGCTGCCACGTCAGTGCACCAGCCCACTCTGGCTTGTCTTCTAGATGTAGATCACACCCACAGAGAGGTCTGGGCTGAAGTCTAGGGCTTGGGTGCTTCACTCTCCCACAAACTGAGATCAAGACTGCTCCTTGCTTTTCCGGCGATGGGAGGTAGCGGCCGGCGGCGCGTGGCTCGGGAACCACAGAGGAGGAGAAGAGGGGGTCGTGGGTGCGGCTGCGGTTACAAGAAACCAGGCGGCTAGGGTTCCTTCATGCAACCCTAAGTTGCTATATACACCATTTGCACAATATGCCATCTAGCCCCTCTACACTTGACATTTAAACCTAGGTCCACCACTGTACAACCATTTTGCATAAAAGACCCTCTCCACATATTCTTTCACCATTTGATACATAAAATATAAGGACTTCTAGGAAAATACTATGAATTTTCACATATTTCACGCTTTTTGAGACAACCGGGCTGTCAAACTGAAAGACGGACACCACCACGACGTCCGGCTCGATGAAACCTATAAAGTAGTGATTTTGGTTTGTCGCATTCGATCCCCTATAATTTTAAAATCCATAAAATACTGTAATTTACACGGTTTGGCACGCTTTACGATGCTTTAGATTCGTCAAACGCAAATTTCGTCAGCGCCACTGCGCTCAGAATGATGAAGCGGTTAAAATCGACTACCTGGACCATTAGATTCGGACCCCAGACGGTCGATCGGCCGACGTTGGTCGGCGGGGGATTCAAGTCAGGGGGTTACTATTCACAACTTAAATTGTGGGCCCCACCAGCTTCTTCGTTGATTTCTGGACAATCCGACCGTCGGATCGAAAATCAGTTTATTCCATTTTTAATCAATTTGACGAGACGGTCGCACTGTCGATTTCAAATTTTCGAGATCAAACTCGAATCTAAAAGGTGGAAAATAATGCTCCGAAAACTGTGTAATTTGCACATCGGTATACAACCACTTAGGTTATATTTGCATTTTTTCATTCATATTCAAATTTGGATTTCTCGGGTACTACAACTGGGTAGGGATAATTGATAAGATCCAAAGAAGAATAGATGGATGGCAAGCAAAATTATTGTCTAAAGGAGATAGACTAATTTGGTGAATTCAGTACTAACTAACTTGCCACTATATTTTCTCCGTCTTTAAGACACCAAAATGGGTTATCAAATGGATTGAGACATTGCGAAGAGATTTTTTCTGGAAAGGTGGAGTAGATGCTAAGACCGGAGTGCATATGGTAGCATGGCAAACTGTGTGTAGGGATAAGAAAGAAGGCGGACTGGGAGTGAAAGATCTATCTGCAATGAATGATGCTTTACTTTCTAAATGGTGGTGGCATTTTTTCACAGAACAAGATTTAAGATAGAATAATCATATTAGAATGTTATATTACAAAATGAGGAAACCTTTAAGTGAAGGGAGATTGTTTCGACCTGCCTCTCAATGGTGGAAAAGTGTGTTATCTACTAGGGATATCTTCAAAAATGGTGTATGCTTTTCTCTTGAGAACGGGCAGTCAATTGATTTTTTGTCGAATAGATGGTGTGGTGATGCATCATTGAAGACACTCTTTCCAAATATCTTTAATAAAGTGGGCATTGAAGGAAGTTCCAATCAATAAATGTTTTTCCCCTAACAGTTGGAGATGGAGAAAAACTTTGAGAGGGGTTAGTGTCGGGACATTGTGGGGTAATCACACAATCGGAGATCTTAAGGAGATATATACAAATATCCAAGTAGCAAATAAACCAGACGAACTCCGATGGAGATGGAACGCGAGGTTTAGATTTAACATTAAGTCGGTGTAACACTTCTCAAATATGGAGGGTACGGGATGTCTCCCTATTGAAGGTTTGGAAGTTGAAAATACTGCTTAAGGTAAAGATCTTCGTGTGGTTAGCCCTTCGGAACCGATTACCCACGGTCGATAACCTAATCAAAAGAGGGTGGTCGGGAGATCCACAATGCGTGTTGTACGGCAACAATGGCTAGACTGGTGATCACCTACTTGTGAGATGTGTTTTTAGCAGATTTTTAATGCTCAACATCCTGAATAGAAAACACACCCAAAGGTCTCTGGTAGAGATTAGGAGAGTTTGGGAGCACTTGATAGAAAACGCCAATCAAGAGGTTGCGATAAAGAATCTCGCTAGAGTTGCAGCATGTTGGTGGATAATATGGCGGGAAAAAAATAATGTCATCTTTCGGAACCAATCGTAAGATCCATTATTAGTCGTTAAACGAATAACAAAGTTATAAAGGGAATGGAATGAATTGTGCAGTCCTAGATGAGTTAGGACAATGACGATCTTTTTATGGGTGTGTGTGTTTTTTCTTGTATTTTGTTTTTTCGAGGCTCTATTGTCTCACCTCTTTTAGCTAAATTTATTTACCGAATAAATGAAGCAGGTAGTGAGCTACCTTTCTCTCATAATAATAATAATTCAAACTTAGAGAATTTTTATTGATATCAAATTGTATCTCAAACAACAATCAAACCCCCTCTAAATACACTAGCCATTACTTCAAAAATGGAATAGTGATTAAAGGATAATTGATATTAATTTGAATTTCAACCATATTTGCAAATATATATTTGAATTAATTCTAAAATTATTTTGAATACATACCACATTTGCAAAACTTATTTGAAATGTTACTAAATTTAAAAAGATCATTTGAAATTATACCACAAATATAAAATCATTTTGAATTCATACCATATTTGTAAAGTACATTTCAAATTTACTAAATTTGAAAAGTTTATTTGAAAATATACAACAAATGTAAAACTATTTTGAATTTATACCACATTTGTAAAGAAATTATTTATATCATATTTCAAATTTTTTGGAAATCATGACATAATAAAATCACTTTTAAAATTCTACCATATATCAAACTTTTTTCATACCATATTAAAAATAATAGCTAATTTTACATTAAGCTCAAATCAAACCCATGTAATGGATTGGTCAACATGCATGATTCGGTTGATTGGTTCCAATCCGATAGAACTGTAAAAAAATCCTCCAAAGTATTGTTGTGTTACTTGCATACAATTTGGTAGAATTTGATTTTGTCCGGCCATTTTGACAATTTAATTGATAATTTATTTTTGATCAAATCTAATTCGGTTTAAATCCTTTCAAATTCAATTAAAATTTAAAAATACTAAATAAAAATATAAATTTAAAATTTATTTATTGTCATCAAAATTATTATTAAATAAAATCCAACAATATATACATAATATTGTATTAATACTATTATATCTTATTAAGGGTGTTGATGTTGCGTTCGTGTTGTAATATTTTTTTGAAACTGTTGAGTTATCGTATTGAAATCTTTCGTGCATGGTGTTTGCGACTGTAAAGTTTAGGCTTAACGCGACGCTGGGGTTGTTTACTAAACAAGGATTAGATGGGTTGCACTTGACTGTTACTACAAAACTTTATAACACTAAATGAAAACAGACTGCCCGGCAGGTTAGCCGGAAAAGTCGCGGTGATCACCGGCGCAGCCAGCGGCATCGGCAAGGCGACTGCTGCCGAATTCATAGAAAATGGGGCGAAAGTGATCCTCGCTGACGTGCAACACCATCTCGTCGAGTTGACGGCGGCCGAGCTCGGTCCCGACGCCACCCCGGTCCGCTGCGACGTCAGGTACGAGCCGCAGGTCGCTGCTGCCGTCGACCTCGCTGTTTTGCGTCATGGCCGGCTCGACATTGTCTATAACAATGCTGGGATCGCCGGATCCCTCGCTCCCTCTATCGTGAACCTTGACCTCGACGACTTCGACCGGACAATGGCGGTCAATGTCCGGTCGATGGTCGCGGGGATCAAGCACGCCGCCCGTGTGATGATCTCTCAGGGAACCGCTGGGTGCATACTATGCACCGCCAGCGTTACAGGTATTAATAAAATAACTATTTCTCTATAAAAATTTAAACTGTAATGTAACAGAACTTTACACATTTCAGGTATCCTCGGCGGCCTTGCGCCGCATGACTACACGGTCTCAAAGTCTGCTGTGATCGGCCTGGTGCGATCGGCAGCGGCGGAGCTAGGGAAGCACGGGATCCGGGTGAACTGCATATCACCACACGCAATTCCGACGGCACTGGGGATCGGCGCCATGAGGAAGATCTTACCGGGGATTGGAGACGAGCGGCTAGCGGAGATTGTGGAAGGCACGGGAGAGCTGGCGGGGGCGAGGTGCGAGGCAGCAGACATCGCGAGGGCTGCCGTGTACTTGGCCTCTGACGATGCCAAGTATGTGAGTGGGCACAATCTGGTGGTGGATGGAGGCTCCACTGTGTTTAAGAGTCTGGACCTGCACCCTTGATTGTTCCAGTTGCTTTTATCTCTCCAATGTATGGGGCATTTTGCACAATTTGGCATGTTTATGTGTTGCTCTTTGATTAGCCGAGTAATTAATATCATTGGACATTAAGACCTGATTTGGTAATGCAGTGAGTTGAAACGCAATTTTTATACTATAAATCTCTCCGAGAAATCTAAAAATGCTTCTAATCTTTTTTATTTTTCTTTTCACTACAAATTGCAGTTGCTTCTCTATTGGGAATTGCAAACGCAACTTTATAGTTAAAAACAAGAGAAAATATTGAAAACATTTTTCAATTTTTTGAGACATTTTACAGTATTAAAAAAAAATAATACTTTCAGCCGCCACATTACAGAACGAGACCTAAATCAAACGGGCGAGTAATCAAGAAACTTCGGACCACAAAGAGAGCCATAAGAAATCTATCATAACACCTCTTCTCGTAGCACAGCCAAAATAGCACTTCAATGAACAGCACACTACACCTTACAGCTGAGGCCAAATATCTTACTAGGTTACTTGGCTTGGGATATTTTTGGTTAGGCGTTTGATAAACGAAAATATCTAATACTACCGCTACGAGAATCTGATGTTCAAAAGCCAAAAATGCTTCTTCTGAAAACAGCATTCCATCCAACAACAGCAAGGCCAAACAGGCCCTGGGTATGATAGTAGTATGGAGGTGGCTAGTAAGTTGTAAAGCATCCTCATCTTAGAACATAAAACCAAAGCTTACAACAGCACTAGGCCTGACACAAAACCACATAATAACACAAATAAGTCTTGTCCTGCGAACTCCGACCCTAAATCAGACCACCCCTTATTTAAAGTATCCCATGTTTTTTTCTCAACTCGACGCGAAAGGGAAAATACCGGACAATGCTATCTTGTTCCAGAACCAGCTTTCATGGATGTCAAGAAGAGACCTTCTATCCCTGAAGTCCAATAATTCCTGGCAAAGAACAAAAAAGAAGCATCATTTGGCATGAATTTAGCCAATATTAGTCGACAAACAACAAGAGCACCATTCAACTATATAGAAATTACTACAAGAGAATAAAATGTAGTGAGTTAAAATAATAATGGTGTGAAGAGAATCAAAAACCCACCACAAGCAACTCTCCCACCAGCATTTCCCGTGGTCTTGCTAAGCTCATGTCCACCTGAAAGACCAAACAATTTATCAAGTTAGTTGAAAAGATATACATAATTAACTACAAGACTAATGCTTACTAGCACGATGGGAAGAGAGAAAACATCCAGAGAAACATCATCAGCTGATCATCTTGGACAACAAGTGATAGGGACAGATTCATAATGGAATTGCAGAAACAACGGACTCAGTAAAGTAGCGATAATAAAGGAGTACACTGTAGTTCCAATATTTAGCAGTATTAAGATCGCCGTTACACTATCTTATGATTCAATGAAGGACTAACAAAACCAGCAATTGTCCAGAACAGCTTTCGATAGATTTAACTGAGAAGGTTAGCAGAACATGAATATACTAAAAGAAAATAACCGGAACAGTCGAATCTTCTTGAAAAGACATTGAGGCAAGACAATATCGTTGTGCATAGCAGCTTTTAGCAAAATCAAGCAACAAGATTGTTGGCTGAATAGGAATGTACTATGACAGAATTTGGTCCGTATTTCTGTCGAATACTAGAAACATAACTAACATTAATTTTATGGCAAAATCACATCATAGTGTTTTTAACAGTTAGATGGATTTGATGGAGATTTCAAGCAGACACCATAGCTCTTGAGAAGAGAATTGAAGAGCTGAATCGTTATGTTGGCAATTTCTGTTGATTTGTACCATTTGTTTTTATGCTTATGAACTCAAACCAAGAGCTTGTCTAAAGCGCGGAGAACCATCAGCCTATCTTTCTTCGTATGCCTTCTATTTTCTGATTGTAAGCTACATACTAGAAGAACAAAAATTTCTGATAAGATTTTTGCACTGAATTCGATCATTCTGGATCTTATCCGCATTTTCTAATAGTGGATACAAGAGTAACATCCATCACCTCATCAAATCTCAGAACATATTGTGTTAAAAATCTAGGATATATAAGTTCACAGAAATTCCAATTTAAAGATGAAAAATTAACCTGTACTGACATCGTGGTTTGTGAAGTTAAAAAGTGAAAATATGGTGGTCATTCACTATAATCACACAAATTGTAAACAATAGTTTTCAAATTTCAACCATACCCGGTAAAGAATGTGAAACAATCGTTGTTCTCCAAAAACTTAAGCTACCAGAGAATAATTTTAAATATTTATATTTAACACTCTCTCTCACATCAGGGCTTGAGACTTTTTGATATAAATATTAAAAACTATGTCCCTAGCATTATTTAACTTTTTCTTATATAATTAAATCCACGTCTTGGGTTTATCAAAAAATCTCGAGCCCAGACGAGAGGAGAGTGTTGGATATAAAAATATAAAAACACCATTCTCTGGTAGCTTAAGCTTTTGAAGAACAACCGTTGTTTCTCATAAATTAACAATATCAAGGAAGGAGAACGTATTCATCAGTGGAATCAAAACAACTTCTAAAAATCCAATAGCACAAGCCAAATCAGAATTGTAGCTCAGGATGAAATTCAGTTCAAGAAATTTAAATAGAAACTGACGAGATAGATGATATGCACTAGTTAGATTTCAAACTAGAAGATCCATTTTGAATTTTTTAAGTAAAATAATTGAAAAACATGGCTAGGCAAGAAGCTTCCAGAAAGGTTGCATGAGAAAGATAATAAAAAGGCCGTAGTAAAACTGCTATTAGACTACTAAACTTTGAATTGCTAAAAAAGAAATAAATTTCCAACATAATGCAGAGAAAAAGAGGAAGATTACCCTTTCCAAGATCATCAGGGTCAGCATGGACAACAACTGCTCGGCCAATAATGGAGTTCGATCCAGTAAGCGGAATCTGGTGAGGAAAGAAGCAAGTCAAAATCTTCTAAGAAAGGCCTTCAAAAAGAATGTTACGAATAGAACAGCAGCGATAATGACTAATTACCTGGCCGTCAACAATATTTAAGTTAACACTGCCTAAACATTAAAAAAAAAGAGAAAAAAAATCAGATATTAGATCAATTAGCAATACAAGAAAACAGGTGAGTAAATTTTCAAGGCATCAGACGCTCTGTCTAACTACAGGCTTGCAAAAAGTGGCAAAACCAAAATGAGCATAAGAACACTACCATCCTCGCCAACAGTCACATTTCCAAGATCACCAGCATGGCGGAACTCATCTTCAGGTGCGCCATGTTCTTTCCCGGCAGGATTGAAATGTGGCCCTACATCATGATCAACGAAAAAAAGACAAGGCAAACAATGAGAAAGTAGTTTCAATAACAAGAAGAAAAGGCAACGATGATGAAAAAAGATAAATACCAGTTGACAAGCAACCATTTGTGGTGTCACCAAGTGCATGAACATGAAATCCATGAAGTCCAGGCTTGAGGCCCGAGATACTTCCGGTTACAGTTGTCGGACCTACCGGTTACAAGAATATAAGTGAGGTGATTATCAATGTAAAAATTTACCTCTTATATAGAGAAATAAAATTACCATCCCCTTCCTGGACGAAGTAGATTGTGCCTTTAACAGCCTCACTACTGCCCAGCACAGCAACAGCCTTCACCATTTTTTCTGTGTGATCTATAAATCATAAAAATCCAGACAAAACAAAGGTTTCAACAAGAGAGGAGCAAGGCAATGAACTTAATAGCAGCAAAACATTAATCAACAAAGCCTAAGAAAACTAAAAGGTAAAATTCAAGATAGAAAAAAGGAAATGATAATGCAACACCTACGTACGACAAAATAATTCCAAAGAGACTTACACAAAGAGACTAATATGTATCGGCTATTTTTTTTTTTTTTTTAAAAAAAAAACTAACAGTGACCCTGAGTAGTATTTATCTAGCCATACGTACCCGAATTACAAATCACCTGCTTCATTATAAGTAACACTATATAGTACCAAATTGATTCTGACATATTCATTTTAGCTTACACATAGAACTATCATTTGGTAGAACACGTAATATTGTTTTGGTTTTCACTGAAAAGAATTTTACGCGGAACTAAATACATGAAAAAACTCCTTTTCGACCCGAAAACTCTTTCCAGGTAGCATCTTTTTTAGCATTCACTAGCTGCGGATTAGTCAAACACTGAATCCAACAAGTGAATCAAAATACCTCAAGAAACAGCAATAATTTCGCAATTTCCCACAAGAAATAGGATAAACAAAAAAAAGGTGAACTCGTTAGAACACATAAAACTGTTTTGTTTTTCACTGAAAAAGCATTTTACCTGGAACCAACTAAATGAGAAAAAAACTCCTTTTCGCAATATTCGCTAGCTATGGATAAATCAGACACTGAAGAAGCAACACAAAATCTAACCAATTGATGGTGATATTCGACTAATCGCATGATCAATCATCCAAAACCCTAATACTCATGATTCACAGCAACAAACAACAACAACCATGTAACAATGATCCAACCAAATGATCAATTAAACCCTAAAATCTCAAAAATAAAAAAATAAAAAAATAAAAAAAAAAAAGACAGAAGATCCGATCCACCGTGTTTTGAGATCGAAGAGGAGATCGCAATATGAGAAGGAGGGAAAAAAAAAAAGAAGAAAAAAATCACTGATTTTGGGTGGAAAATAACCTAGATATTTTACCTCAGGCGACCCCTATGCAGTGGAGAGAGATGTGAGGAGAGAGACGACTCTTCGTTTGGATTGTGAATAAATATAGTGGACGAGCATACCAACTAACACAAACTATTAATTATTATTATTTATTATTTATTATTTATTATTTGTACAGATGATTAAACCGATAAAAATAAAGGAAAATGCTAGATGTACACCCCAATTGGGGTGTACATCTTACACCTACCCCATTGTGGGGTGGGGTGAATTCCACTCGTCCCATCGATGGGACGAGTGGAGGAATATCCATTCCAGGATGGGGTGGGTATAGGATGTACATCATATTTGGGGTGTACAGGTAGCACTCCTCAAAAATAAATATTATAAAAAATTTAAAATATATATTAATTTGCATAAAAAAAATTTTTTTATCGATTTTGTGTTTTGTTTTGTTTTTTTTTTTTTTTTTTTGCATATTCCGAATTTGTAAAACACTAAGCAAAATACTTTTATTTTTATTTTCTCCCTCTTTTTTTTCTGTTATTTTTGTTTTCTCCGCTTAAAGTTCGTTTTCATTCTCTTCTCCTTTCCGACCTCGCCGTCGAGCTCCCACATCCTGCCATTCTCGCTCCACACGACGTCTATGCCACCGCCACCCCCACTACCGCCATGGATCCTACAGGAGCGCTGCCCCTCGATGTCGTGCTCGCTCCTGTCGTGTGCCCGTGCCCGCGCCCACGCCCACGCCCACGCCCACGTCTACGCGTATTTGATGGACACAACATCACAGGCGTGGGAGCAGGCGTAGGCATAGTGGGAGCAAGTGCGGCATTCCGACGGGATCCATAATTATGGCGAGGACAGTGGCTATGATAAAGGGTAAGAGAAAGGTTGTGATAGCGAAAAAAAATAAAAAATAAATTTCTAGAAAAGGTCTAAGTGTTAGAGAAGAAGTATTAGAGAAGAAAAAAAAATAAGATAAAATTGTACTTTTTCAGAAAAATTTTACACTATTTTAGATGAAAGTTACACTATTTGAGACAAAAATTATACTCTTTCATATTACAGTTACACTTTATAAGCGAAAGTTGTACTCTTTCGGCGAAAATTAAATTATTTCTTCTTCTTCTTCCCCTTCGCTTTCTCGTGCTTTTTCTACGCCTTTACGGGGTCGGCGACGCGCGTTGGAGGTGAAGGAGAGTACGGTGACGCTGCAGAAGAGGGCGGCGGAGATGGAGGCAGCCTGCCTTGCTTTCGCCCGACGAAGGGTGCGCAGGCGCAGGCAAGGAGCCTCCACCCCGCCTCCACCGCACCCACGCGCATCGGTGGGCGGAGGTGAGGCACAAGGTGCGCGAACTACGTACCCTCTTCTTCGGCATCGCCGTGCTCTCTTCCATCTCCACCGCGCGTCTCCGCCTTGGATGGACGCAGAAAAAGCATGAGGAAGCAGAGAGAAAAATGGAGGATGAGGATAATAAATAGTATAACTTTCGCCTAAATAGTGTAACTCTCATCTCAAAGAGTATAATTTTTGTATCAAAGAGTGCAATTTTTGTTTAAAATAGTGCAAAATTCTTTTAAAACAGTGCAATTTCATCTTTTCTTTCCTTCTTTTCTAGTTATTGACATTTTCTGTAAAAAAAAAAGTATTTTTATTTTTTTTTATTTTTTATTCTACATATTTTTTTTTACTATTTGCATCTTTTTTCACTATCGGGACCTCTCCCTCTCTGTCTACCATAGCCACCATCTTCGCCGCAACCATGGACCCCGCCGGAGCACCGCCCCTCGAAGTCGTGCCGATGCTCGCGCCCACACCCACACCCACGCCCACGCCCACGCCCACGCCCACGCCGGCAGCGCTATGCCCATCAGATACGGCTAGCCGTGGGCGTGGGCGTGGGCGTGGGAACAGGTGAGGAGGGAACGAGCGCAACATCGAGAGGGGGCACTCCGGCGGGGTTCATGGTGGCGGTGGGGGTGGCAGTGGCTTAGGCGTCGCGTGGGGTGAGGGTGGCGGGGCGTGGGAGCAAGGCAGTGAGCTCAGGAAGGAGAACAAGAGGGAAACGAACCTCGAACGAAGAAAAAAAAATAAGAGAAAAAAAGAGAAAAAGGAATAAAGGTATTTTGGTCAGTTTCTTAAAAATTCGAATCGAATCTACAAAAACAAAAAATATAACCCACTTTTGCCGAAACACAAAATCGGTGAATTTTTTTATGCAAATTGGCCAAAAGAAAAAAATTACAATAAATAAATTTTTTTACATAATTTTTTTTTTTTTTTGGTGATCTTTAATATATATATATATATATATATATATATATATATATATAGAGAGAGAGAGAGAGAGAGAGAGAGAGAGAAAGTTACGCTGGAATGTTATTAATAGCACCAAGTCATTGCTGCTATTAAGTTTTTAACCTTTGGATTAAAAAATGTTTGGTTGAGATGATAGCGGGCCATTTGGGTTTAATGGATGGTTGGAAAAATAATAAAATCTAATGATTGGAAATGGTCAAAGAAGTTGATCTAAGGGTAGAAAACTTGATAGCACCAAATACTTGGTGTTATCGATAGCATAGTAGCCGAACTATATATATATATATATATATATATATATATATATATATATATAATTTCTTTAAAATTTTAATTTGATTAATTCAGATTTCTTCATCAAGATTTTGTCAATTTTTTATAATTTATACATAAAATATTTTAAGTGCGGTGTACATCTTACACTCGAGTCATCATTCCACTGATTATCACATCAATATATTTTATATTTTTACTAAAAATTATTTAAAATTTTGTGAATCCTAGGATAGAGAGTGTACATAAGATACAAACTTCTTTTAGAATGTACAAGTAGCATTTTCATGACAAAAATATATTATTTTTTTTTATAGAATAAGTAAAGCTAATTTAGTTATTTCGCCCTCTCTATTAACGTCGTAGTCTTCTAAAAATATTTTTGAAATGCTAAGGAGGTGAAATGTAGATTTTTGAAAGTAAATATGCAAAAGTAAAAAATAACGTATTTATCGAGCGATTTTTTGTATTTTAATCAAAAAATTATTTACAAATGGTAAAAATATACAAAATTTATCTAAACTATAGATCATTTTCAGTTGGCTATCTAACCTTTAAAATTTTAATTTTACTATTTAATCTTTTAATTTATTTGATTTGATTCAGTCGGTTGTACTTTGACTTCAAAATTTGACTGACTTTAAAATTTGAATTCATCATTTATTTTTACAGATTTTGTTAATATACTTTATGCAATTCTCACAACTATAAATTTATTGAAGTAATTAGCATAAATTTTGAAGTCAAAATATCTATTGCCAATTCAAATCAAACAAATTAAAATATTGTGCAGTAAAATTGAAGATTTGAAAGGTCGGGTAGCCGGATCAAAATGGCCTATAGTTTTAAGTTGTATTGTGACATCCCCGGAATTTAGATTAGTTCTATATATAAATGATATAATAGGACTAAAATCTCTAACCCGGCTATAGCATTTTGGATGGTAGCAAGATCCAAGAGGAACATGAGAGTTAAGCGTGCTAGAGCTAGAGTAGTTCTAGGATGGGTGACCCCCTGGGAAGTGGGGCGTCACAGTTGGTATCAGAGACATTCACCAGCCTGAAATGTGAGATGAGTCTCGGCTGAGCCAGGGTTATATAGCGGGTAGAGTGTGGCTCCTCGGCTAATGACCGTTGTAGGTGGAGTGCAGCTTCCTACAAGGTCGGCTAAGGCTAGCGAGACGAGTCTCACATCGCCTGGTGCTTGTGAGTGTGCTTGAGCCTGACGTGGACGTCAGGGCTTAAAGGGGGGAAGAATGTGACATCCCCGGAATTTGGATTAGTCCTATATATAAATGATATAATAGGACTAAAATCTCTAACCCTGCTATAGCCATTTTGGATGGTAGTAAGATCCAAGAGGAACATGAGAGTTAAGCGTGCTAGAGCTAGAGTAGTTCTAGGATGGGTGACCCCCTGGGAAGTGGGGCGTCACATGTATATGCTTTTATCTTTACAAAATTAAGTTTAAACGATGAATAAATCACAGCTTTCTAAATATGGTAAATTATTCACCGCTTAGTGCAAATATTAAAATTATTTATAGTACTCATAAAAATGATAAATCATTTACCAATTTTAAAAGTAGTTTACGAGTTGGATTGAGGAAACATATAATTTAAGTAAATACGGTAAAAGATTCATCGCATTCTAAAATAGTAAATCATTCACGATTTACATATAAAAATTTTGAATGCCTATGGTTACAGTTAATAATATTTATAAACTTACTTACCTAAAAGCTCCTTTAAAAATTAGACATTTAATCGAAGAAATTGACACCGTCAAAGTAATATACACTATTGTCAAACCACATATATTATATCTATTATATTTTGAATTTTTTGATCCAGCAAAATTGATAATGCTCTGATAATACTAGTTTCCTATAATGGAATTGACTCAAAATTAATGATAAAAAAATAAACAAATATATTTGTAATCATTTTAAAAAAAAGATAACTTATTTAAATTATTATATAGAAAATTTTTATATATTTAAACAAATGTATTACTTTGTCTTTTTCTTCCAACAAAATAGATAACCTTATAAGTGAAATACATATTGGAGGAACAAAATTTTGCAGGAAAGGGAATTGTGTATTAATTTTTTAAGATTTCTCTCCAACAGTGCCAATCAGTTTGTGGCTCTCCTTCAGCCCCAAAATAGTTGGGGACCTTATTTTGCTACTAATAAAACCCTTTTTGTTTTTGTTTTTTCCTTTTGTTTCACTTTTATTTATTCACATTTGGATCAATTTTAATTGTCAAAACTTTCAAAAGCATGGCCAAGAAATTGCAGGAGAAGAAAAATGTCTTGGGCTGCAATCAAATAAGTCAGCTAAGAAAGAGACAAGTCCAAGAAAAAAGACATGAAATATATCTCATAGCATATTAAGTGGCATATAAAATCAGTTACAGTCAAATTTGCCAGTAGAAAAAAAGAGTGTGATGTGTTTGAAAGGAGGTTAGAATATCTGCCGCAAGCAATCGCGTCACATTTCGAGTTTCAAAACAGTGGTAGAAATTTTTTTTTTTTAAATCATCAGAGTACATATTGAAACTCGTGACGTGGGCAGACCGTGTCACACCCCGAGTTTCAAAACAACGGTAGAAATTTTTTTTTTTTTAAATCAGAGTTCAAACTTTAAACTCATGACGTGAGCAGACCGCCGCATGCATAGAAAATTCTCTGTCCACACGGACAGAGTTTCCCCTATACATGCTCGGCTAGGCAAGTACAGTGATACAATCAGAGAGCAACATAATCAACAGCTAAATCAAAAACATAAAGCTCTACAACTAATACATCCACAACTACTCATGACATAATCCACAAATACTCCAACTCAAAAATACAGAGGCAATCTAATATCATGATAACATAACTGTAAATACTAGCACTGGGCCACTGCGCCCAATAGCAGGGGACAACTCTAGCGCAACAGCTCACTCGATCGTCCCAATCTCCCAGCACCCGACTGACCTGAAAAATAGTCACCCAGGGGGTGTGAGATACACTCTACATGTATCCCAGTGGGCACGACGGGCCGAAAAATAGCAAGTCATACCTACCGGATACCATAATAATTCACTACAAGAAAAGGCGCATGTAGAGGCGGTTGCGTAGAGGCGGTTGTTGCAACCGCCTCTATGTTCTACCATAGAGACGTCTTAGAGCCGGTTTGGCATAACCGCCTCTACATGTTAAAAAAAAAATTTATGATATATTTTTTCTTTCCCCCCTCTTTTCTTTTCTCCCAAAAAAAACCCTAACTTTTCCCCCCCAAAACCATCTCCTCCCACCCACACGATCTCCCCTCTCCCGTCAGCGACATCACCAGCGTGGCATGATCCCCCAGCAAACCCCCCCGCGGCGCGCCCCTGCTGCAACCGCCCGCCCCGCCTCCTCCGCCGCGCGCAGCTAGCTTCCCCCCGCGGCGCGCCCCTGCTGCAGCCAGCGCCCACCCCCACCCACCCCCCCTATTTTCTTTGCCCACCCCACTCCCCCTGCCCGATCTCATCCTCAGCAAACCAACCGCCCCCTCATCCCCCGCGGCGCGCCCCTGCTGCTGCTACAACCGCCCGCCCACCCCCTCCACCGCGCACAGCTAGCTTCCCCCAGCGCGCGACCCAGCTGCAGCCAGCACCCTCCTCTCCCCTGCGCGGCGGCTCGATCTCCTCCTCAGCAAACCCCCCCGCGGCGCGCCCCTGCTGCAGCCAGCGCCCACCCCCACCCTCCCCCCCTGCGTGGCCCGATCTCTCTTTTTTTGGATTTTTGCTTCTTCTTCGCGCCTTGGTAATTTGGACATTACAATTGTTGAGGTAAATCCGTGCTAATCACAAAAAAGAATTCAATATTTTTCATGTATAATGTCAAATTTATGATGGAAATAGTGAATGGATATCTTTGACTAATTCGAGACAATTTTTTTTTTAATTAGAAAGAAAAAGTGAGAGAAGAAGTCATTTGTGGGACTGTCGCGGTTGAGGTCATCTTCTACATTTCTTCTGTTTGAATATTAGGTAAGTTATACCATATCCCATTTTTTATTCCTAATTTTTATTAATATTTTAATTTTTTTATTATTAAGTTAATTATTATCGCTAAGTTAGTCATTAGCTTCAGTACTATGCATTGGTAGTAAACAAAGTTTTTATTGTTTTCCAGAACTTTTTCTATAATGGATAGGAGTTAGATGACAAAACACAGAAATAGTGATGATTATAAAAATGGAGTCTCACAATTTCTTGAATTTGCATTTTGTAATGCATCCTATAGTGGAAAGATATTGTGCCCTTGCATACGTTGTGTTAATTGTTTATTACAAACTTATGAGGATGCCAGAATACACTTGATATGTGATGGGTTTTTAAGAGGATATACTAGGTGGGTTTGCCACGGAGAGGAACCTTTATCCTTTACTTCCTCAGTTAATACCGTTGATAGTACTTCAACTTCTCAACCTATGCAAGAAGTTTCACATGTGCAAGAGTATAATCCTATCACCCAAAATTTTGAAAGGTTGGATGATGTATATGGACTTTTACGTGATACTGTTGGTCTTAACAGTGCGACAACTAATGAAGCAGAAATACCTATTAATGAACTTGATGAAATGGTAGACCCACAACAAGCCACAGTAGAACCTCATGCAAATCAGCCTAGTCAAGAAGCTAATTGTCATAATCATGAATTTCATAAGTTGTTAAAAGATGCAAATGAAGAATTATATCCCGGATGCAAGACATTTTCAAAACTATCATTTATACTCCATTTGTTCCACTTAAAGTGTCTAAATGGATGGTCAGGAGAGTCGTTTAGCATGTTACTTGAATTACTAGCTGATGCATTTCCTGAAGGTACTTCATTACCTCGTTCATCATATGAAGTGAAAAAAATTATTAAGGCCTTAGGGCTAAATTATGAGAAAATTTATTGTTGTCCAAATGATTGTATGTTGTTTCGGGGGGACAAACTAAATCAAGAAGTGTGCGATGTTTGTGGATCTTCTCGTTGGAAAAGAAATAATATGGAAAAGGAATATATTTCAAACATGAAGAAAAACTTCTGTCTTATCTAACATACAAAAACAAAAGAGAAAGATTCCAGCAAAAGTGTTACGATATTTTCCTCTTATACCTAGACTCCAAAGACTTTATGCCTGTACAAAAACATCAAAAGATATGAGATGGCATGAGGAGGGTTGTAAAAAGGATGGGTTGTTAAGACATCCCGCAGATGGTTAAGCGTGGAAGGCATTCAATGAACGATTAACTAATTTCTCCTCTAATTCTCGTAATGTAAGGCTTGCTCTTTGTAGCGATGGATTTAATCCATTTAGAACAATGAGTACCACTTATAGTACATGGCCGGTCGTGTTGATTACATATAATTTACCTCATTGGATTTGACTGAAACAATCTTCTTTTATGTTATCAATGATTATTCCAGGTGAAAAGGGTCCTGGAAATGATATTGATGTTTTTATGCGGCCTTTAATTGAGGAGTTACAAGAATTGTGGAATGGCGTAGAAACATATGACTTATTGAGGTTTTTTTACATGCACTTGTTTTATATTTTTACATTCTGTTTTTTCTATTGTTTTATATTTTACATTATACTTAATTTTTTGTATTACACTTTTTATTTTATGAATAATAGGCAAAGTTTAGATATCCTGAGGCAACAAGACATTGGGTATTGGCGTCTTTAAACAAAAAGTGGAGAGACTATAAGAGTGAACTAAGGTGCGAATATTTCTCAGAAGACAAATCGATTCAAGAGTTAATCAACAATGTACCGCTCGGTGTAATGCGGGATCAATGGACTAGCCTAGTAGCACGTTGGTGCACCGACGAGAGTAAGATATAAAAATTTTTTATGCCAACTATTCTAATTATATTAGTATGTCCAGTTTTAATGTATTCTATTTATTTTCTTATTCATAGAAACTTTGTGAAGTAAATTCTATTTCTGCAAAGAAAGTAAAAATAGCCCACACATCGGGCCGAAAAAGTTATGCTAGAAAGCGAAAGGAATTGGTAACACGACTTAACATTAAAATTTATTTGATTGTAAATGATATTTTATCTCTTTCTATTGTTACAATTTACTTTTTATAATTATAGGAAATTGCTCTTGGCAAAGAACCTGATCGACTAGCTTTTTGGGAAGTGACCCATAAGAAAAAGGATGGAAATTTTGTAAATAAGGATGCGGAGGATAGTATGGTAAATATAACTTTCTTTCGCATCACTATGTGTTAATATTCATATTATTTGTGGATTGATTACTATTTTATTTCTTCAAATGATTAATAGGAAGCAGCGCGTCGAAAATTTGATGAATTATCGCAAAATTCTGAATCTGATGAAAGCAAGTTAATAGATCAGGTTTTTCTTAGCGCTATGGGTCCCGAACATAATGGGCGTGTGAAAGGTTTAGGCATGGGACCTACACTAAGAACATATTATGGCTTGAAACAAATTGATTCGCTTGCAACGACGGGATCAAGCGAGAGCCAATCAGAGGAGGTAGAAAGGCTAAAAGGGGAATTAGAACATATGAATGACAAATTCGATGATGCTGTTAGAGAGATGCGAGAGAAAATGCGACGGGAAATGGATCACTTAAGGACGTCACTACTATCAAATACTCAGGTATATTAATTTGATCACAAGTCATTATTAGTAGTATACTTAAATATTTTTGTATTTTCATATCATTGACATATATATTTTACATTGTTGGATAGGGTGCGGGTGGCAATATCAATCCGATTGATGCATTTTCTCCTAATCATCATCAATCATCGAATGCAAGTCATGAACCTACAAGTGAAGGAAACCGTCGAACAATTTAAATTTTTGTAATGTAGAAAACTCGAATGTTGACTACTCTTAAAACTATTTACACTTTTTGTTATTTAGTATCTTGCTATATGCTATTGGATATACATTGAATGAGATTGTGTTTTGGATATTTTGATCAAAAATTAGAATGTTAATTTATTGTTAAGACTTGTGTTAATGTTTATATTGTTGATGATATATCTTTTCTGTTGTTGTTGAGACTTGTGTTAATTATGTTTTTTGTTGTTTGATGAGAAATATAATTTTTTTTCTTATATATATTATTAATATTATATTTTATTCTGATTTGGCTTGTAGAGGCGGTTGAAACCGCATCTACATAGTGCCTTTTCCATATTAATATGTAGAGGCAGTTTCAACCGCCTCTACAGATTAATATTTGTAGAGGCGGTTTAAACCGCCTCTACAGACTAATTTTTGTAGAGGCGGTTTAAACCGCCTCTATATGTTAAAATTTATTAACTGATTATAAATAAAAAATAAATAAATAAAAATGTGGGGACGGTCATAACCTCCTCTACATAACGCCTCTACGCTCCCCCGGCGGTCTACGCTCCCCCGGCGGTCGCTAAAACCGCCTCTACGTTGTAGAGGCGGTGTCTACGCCGGCGGTTTAGAGGCGGTTGCGGGAACCGCCTCTACAATTTGTAGAAGCGGTTTAAACCGCCTCTACATTGCCTGAAAACCGCCTCTATGAGTGTTTTTTCTTGTAGTGATAAGCGGATAACAAAACTAGGATATCAACTGAAAACTGAAAGGCAAGGTGCAGATATGAAATCTAAGCATGTTGAAATGAATGTAGATACTCATGAAATAAGCTGAACAGGCTATATCTAACCACCACATAAATCAGGACAATGTTAATATATCATGCTGTAGAATAGGCAGGTGTGACAATACATAAATGTCAAGCTGTAAAGTAGAGTACCAATAATCATATGCTAGTCATACTAACAAATGCTGGAGTAACAATGCAAATTATGCATCAATGCTAGAACTGAAATACCCAATCAATGCCGTCATCGGTCACGAGGACCTAGACCAATGCCAAAGCTGGCACGTTCGGCTGACATATAACCCATCACCATCGGTACACTCAGGGGCACACGTGTCGTCACTATCGTCCACTATGTGCAGCCTGGGGCTCACGGGTCGCCACTATCGACCACTTTATCGATAAAAAACGCATTGTGGGGGATCAGTCCCACGGCGTATGTGAAATGAGCAGCTAGTGCTATGGCGATCATAATGTTGATACTCAAGCTCGCAGTCAAAAGACTGAACAATCGGCAATAAGCCGGGTAATCCCTGTCGGGATGCTGAAAGCTGTAATCTCAACTGAGGCTGTGTATTTGAAGCTGTATCACTGAGGCTATATAACAAAATGGAACATCTGATGCTGAATAACAGAACTGTACTCCTATTCTATCATGCAATATAGAACAGGAAATGCTAATATAACTAGGCTGATGACAAAGCAAACATGGCATATGTCAAGCTGTATATATATACTTACTAAATGCTGAACATGGAATCATAGCAAGAACTGAACTGCAAGATCGATGCTACATAGTTATACACAATGAATGCTAGAATGAAAGCAAATAGAAAGGCTCAAGCATAGGTTCAGGGCTACACCAAAAACAGGGATCCGACCTACTACGGCACCCCATAGGGCCGACCTGATAAAGCCCGGACCGAAGATAAACCCACCTCAAGGTAGACGGTCGCGGTGACCGCTGGATGGGTCACAAGCTGGCGGCTGACTGCTGGGACCTGAATCATAATCACAGGTCAGAAAATACTCACTCATACCCAACCACTGACTCACTGAGTGCAGACATGCTAAACGGGAAACTTCGCTGAAGTTCCGGGATCTCCAACGAATGGTTTAGAGATCATGTGTATGCTGCCCCAAGTAGCCCAAGTGGTCACAATTGCAACTAGGCCCCTAGGGTTTCACAAAATTGCATAAAAGCATGCAAATTAACAACTTTTTCACTTGCATTTCATTTTTGAATGCTTTTAAACTGAACCAAGGCCACCAGTAGGTGGGCCTCGACGCACTGAACGCCGTGCTCACCATTTGGGAGCAGTGCGGAACCCGAGGAAAACTTCGGGTCAACATATACTATACAAATAGGCTCAAGTTGCTACTTTTCTTACCTACACTTGACCAAACCCAAATTTTAGGGTGAGCAACATGCTCAGTAGGTCGAAAGGACTCATAGGCTCACCTTTGGGCAGGCCCGAGGCTACCGGAACAGTGGGTGCAACAAAGTGGCCATAAACTTGATCTACAAGAGCTCGGTTTGCTAGATCTTTTAACCAAGCATTCATCTTGGAAACAGGAATGAGCATTATGCTCAGGAGGCTTGCAGGAGTCGATGGCTCACCATTGGGTGGTCGACAAGCAGCCATAACAAGGTTATAGCCAACTCGAGCATTTCTACAAACACCTATAGCTCGGTTTGTAATTCAACAGAACATGTGTTCTGGAGCAGACAATGAGCAAGCAGCAGCATGGGGAGCTTGAATGGAGTGCCCAGGGTGCAACCAGAACCAGCTCCGGCGCCGTGAAGCGGCGAGTGGTCGGAGCCCGAGCTTGCGGCCGTACCAAACACCAACAATGGTGGGTGTCAGACCAGAGGTCTAGAGCTCCATGCAAGTGTACCATTGGCTCTGTCTCGACTTGGTGAAGCTATTTGGGTAGGTGGCCGGCGGCGAAAAGCGGCGGCGGCAGCGGCGCAACCTCGGTCAAGCCTCTAATGGCCATTAATGGCGCATCATTAATCGATCAGCATGGGTCTCATGCAGAGGCATCCTTGGGTCCCTCTCGGCCACAGGAAGATAACTGAAGCCTTGGCGGGCGACGAGAAGCCGCAGCAGCACCGGAGCAAGAAGCTCGGCCGGAGCAAGGTTAGCCCAAAACTAGGGCTAAGATCTGCGACTTCTTGGCTGAACCAAACCCAGCCAAACTTGGTGGAGATGATCCAGGGATCCTACAGAAAATTCCCATCATCTTGGTTCAAGGCCCGAGCCACCGGGTGCGGTGAACGGCCGCGACGGAGCAACATAGGGTTTCGGCGGGAGCATCTTCGACGTTGGGATTCGGCATGGATGATCTCTAGAAGGTAATTAAGATGCCCCATGTGTCTAGGTAGTAAAATAATTAACGAAGAACGGGGACTTACCCTGGCCGGAGTTGAGGATGAAGAAGTCTTCTTCCCGGCGTCGCGCGGCCATGGCAGTGAACAGGACCACCTCGGCTTGTCTTCTGAGTGATCAAGAAGACCGCAGAACCCTTGGGGAGCAACTTGGAGTAAGTTGATGCGTCCAGCGCCTTCTCCACCCAAGATCCAAGAGAATAACGCTCTTTAATGTCTTCTCCGGCGATCTTCCGCGGTGGCTGGGGATGTAACCGTCGGGGAAGGTGCAGAGGGAGGAGAAGAGTCTCTCTGTGGTGTCTAGGTTCAAAAGAATCCGAAACTAGGGCATTCTCGGTTCACCACTTGATATATATACACATTTTGCACAAAATGCTAGTTAGCCCTTAAAACACAAGAATTTGCGGCTAGGTCCCTCACTATAGACCACACTTGCAATAAAGACCCTCTCCAAAAAGTTTCATACACTTTGGTCCATAAAACATTGGGCTTCTTCGCAAAATACTACATATTTTTCAGTATTTCACGTTTTTCAAGACAATCAGGTTGTCAAACTGAAAAACGGACACCACCACGACGTCCGGATCGACAAAATCTATCAAGTAATGATCTCCGTTCGTCGAATTCGATCCTCTAAAAACTCGAAATCCATTAAATACAGTGAATTTATACTGCGTGGCAGGCACTTCGATGTTGTAGGGTTGTCAAACACAGATTTCGTCAGTGCCATTGCGCTCAGAATGATGACGCCATTTCAATCGACTATCTGGACCATCAGATTTGGACTCTAGAGTGTGAATCGGCCAACGTTCGTCCGGCGGGAAATTAAATCAGGGGTTACTATTCACGACTTAAGTTGTGGCCCCCACTAGCTTCTTCACTGATTTCTGAACGATCCGACCGTCGGATCAAAAATTGATCTATATCTTTTTCAATCGATTCGACGAGACGGTCGCATTGGCGCTTTCAGATTTTCAAGATCAGACTCGAATCTGAAAGGCAAAAATAGTGCTCCGAAAACTGCGCAATTTCCATACCGGTATACAACCACTTAGGTTTAACTTTGCATTTCCACATTTGAATTTCTCAAATTCAAATTTGAATTTCTCAGGTACTGGAATACTCTGATCCGGACTGTTCATGCGATTTCTGCAAACTAACTTATCTGGAATTTTCCCGCACGGCGGTCCAGACTGGACTCAATCGGGTTCGGACTGTCCCAAAAAGACAAAATTTTTCTAGAAAAATGCGTTCAGGGTCCGGGCTGGAATACTCTGATCCGGACTGTTCATGCGATTTCTGCAAACACTGAGTTTGGGGTCCGGACTCAAAAGAGGCTGTTCCGGATCGAAATTCCGTATGAACTAACTTAAGTTCAGGGTCCGGACTGGATGGTCCTGATCCGGATCCTGAACACTCAACTTGTCCAGTTTTTTATTTTTATGCAATGAAAAATATTCCAAGTGTTTCTAAACTACATAAATATATTCGGATCACCAAAATTATTTAGTTAAACGTACCTGATCCTTTTGAATTCATTCTTCTTGAGATTGATGTATATGATCCACAATTCTTCATCTTCAATCTTCAAGACTTAGAACACTTCACGAAATACGCCAATATAAAATCCTTAACAATATCCCCCTTTGGCGGTTTCGTGACAAAACAAACAATCCACTAAGAGTAATCAAAAAGATATTTTTATTGTTATCACCATACAACAAAAATTTACATGAATGATCCAAATAAATACAAGAGATAAACTCCTAATACAAACTCTAGACTTAAACGCTTGTACTCTCTGCAAAAGAAACAATTATTGACAAAAGAAATCATTAGATACCTCAAGAATTTAAACATTCAATAAGCAATCAGAGAGATAGAGTTTATACTCCTCATGACATTAATTATCATATATGTATGAGATTAAGCAATCAAAAGATTCACATATCATCTAATCATTAAGTTCCAAATGTCATATGCAAACATTTAACAAATTCAAAATTATGTCAGTTATCTCAGTTATCGCAAGCAACTTTTTAGAAATATTACATGCCCAAATAGTTAGTCAAATAGTTAGTGGTGGCATGTTCAAAGTTCAAGTTCTACTTACCTGTCAAAGTTTTCAAAGTTCAACTTCTTTCTCTAAGTTCCAAAAGTTCTCAAGTTCTCTCCCCCTTTTTGTCACAGATAATTAGCCAAAATAAAAAGGGTAATGCAACGTTTAAATGTAGCAAGGAGAAAAAGTAAAAACCTGTAAGAGAGAAATGATTAGAACAAACAAAGAAAACAAACAAAATCATCAATCTGAGTCGTTGTCATCTGAGCTACTACAACCAAGCTTTGTGAAAATCTTTTTAACCAACTTGGCTAAAGATTTGTACTTCTTCTTCAAATCAACTTGGGTGGCAGTAATCTGGGCAAGGTCCATAGAGATCCGACCTTGTTCGATTGAAATGCGCTCTTGTTCAGACGAGAGTCGTTGTTGCTCTCGATAGATTGATGTGACAGAGGCTTCATCCTCTAAAGTATCAAATGGTCCATGACCTGAAGCTATCGCAGTTGTTGCTGTCGTTGCTGCTGGTGCTGCTGGTGCTGCTGTTGATGCTGAAGTAGATGGTCGCTTGCCTCGAGGAGGTGTTGGTGTGTCATCTGGCTTCTTGGGGAGTGACTTCACAACAGTTGTATCGTTGATAGTCCCCAAACTATGCATGTAACTTGACGATCGAATGTCAACGTCAAATTTTCGTAAAATCCGCATAATTATCATAGGGAATGGAAGCCTTTCCGTTTGATGAGGATGCTCCACATAGCGAGCCATCCTATTCCAGATGATATATGGAATGTTGATGTTCAATTCTCGAGCGGCGGAGGGATGTCCAAGAAGATACAAAAATAGCATTCTATCCCAACGCAAGACCTTCGTTTGCATGTTCGGCAAGATGTTGTAACATACAATAAAATTTAGGAAACGGTATTCTGGTTTTAGTTCTTTGGATAATACCGAATTTCCAGCCGAGCGTGTGTCCGGCATACATATGCCATCCACCACAATCCTCCATGCAGTCGACGAAGAAATCTCACCCTTCAAATAATGTGTCCCGGCGATCCTAGAAGACATGCCCAATACTTCTCCTATCAGTTGAGGAGTAATGGCAAGTTTCTTGTTCTGAACCGAAGTATGAAACTTCACGACTCGATCAAACCGCCATCTTCGTGATAGGCACCGATCGAGCCAATCGCCATCTTTGTGATAGGCATGGCTCGACTCGATCAAATCGCCATCTTTGTGACAGGAACTGATTGAGCCAATTGCCATCTTTGTGATAGGCACGGCTCGACTTGATCAAACCGCTATCTTCGTGATAGGCACCGATCAAGCCAATCGCCCTCTTCGTGATAGGCATGGCCTCCAATTATTGCCGACGACTGACAGACTACACTGACAGGGAACACTTCGATGTTGAGCTGACTGAGAGAAGAAGTTACTTTGCTCTTGCCTCCGCTTTCTCTAGGTTATCACCTGTAATTTTCAAGTTTTTTAGATTGAATTCCAGTTCCTCTTCTCTTGTGATTCATATAGGCGAGGAAAAAAAACAAAGAAGCATATATGAATGTCAAAGCAGAAGTGCTGTGTGGTTTCTCAAATAAAAAAAGAATGTAATATACATGAACATGTTTTGCATTAAGAAATAAGAACAACTACAATACCTTCAAAGCAAAACATCTAAAACTTCTTGGTGAAGTTATGCCAGCATAGCACCACGAATATTATTTGACAAAATTGAAACAATACATCACGTTATTTTAGCAATTAAAGCAATGACTGTTGGAATTTCCACATTTTGCTTTAGTATTGTATGTATGCTAACTATTTGAGAAAATTTTCAAATCTAATGCAGATCACATTGAATGGAGAAACCAACTAAACCTAATCTCTTAAGTGAAATTATCACCTGCAAACCACAAAAATTAGTTTTTATAACTATATCTTCGTATAATGGTTTCATAGACCCATCGGACTGTTCATAATGCATACAATCTTTATTTTTGTGGGACAACGAAGAACAAAATCTACGTAGAAACATTTTTTATTTCTTGTTTTGTTTCAAGAAGACGTTATTTCTGCATTTGGCTCGGGTACATTATAAGTGGAGTAACAATAAGTAGAAGATAGAAGCTCATCGGCTATCATATTCAAGCGCATTGAATTAGAGTTTAAACAAAAGAGAAAGGGGAAGCCTAGCCAAGCAAGGTCTCAGATGATACTCAACATAATTACAACATTTTATCTAAGTTTTCTCTTTGGTAGTGTCAGAACACCTTTTACAGTTTTGTCCAGTTCAAGAATAATTACATTTCACACAATTTCTGAGAATATTATTATTTATCTTTGAACTTTGTTATTTCTCTAAAGCTTACTTTCTGATGTTAATCTGTAAATAGAAGAATAGTGAGTGACATATATTTGAGACTGGTGCTCCTGTTGCTGCGTTCAGCCTGCAGAACAGCAGGCAGTAGCAAGTTGGTGCTCCTGCAGCAGGCAGTGCTGCTGGTGCTCTTCTGCAGCCTGCAAGGTGGCAGCAGTCTTGTGGTGCTGTTGCTGCCTACAGTCTGCTGGATAGGCAGTAGCAAACTACCGCAATATAGGCAGTAACAGCCACAAAAGCTAGCAACAATGTCAATTTTCTAGTAAATGTGTGTAGTTAAGAATTGGTGAAATTTGAATCAAGTTTTTGCTAAATCTGGAGAATAAAAGGTCTTTTGATCGATCAATAGATTGCATCTTAATCTAGAAAACAGGCTCCCTCGTACATCAAAGCACCCAATACTTCTCTTTAACACTGTAAATTATTTAGTTATTAAATCCCCGCAATTGATGCAGTGGCAAATCCACCCTTTATTAACAGATCCCCAAAAACCTTCCTCTTATTTGCTTGCAGTGCAGCACCAGGCTGGTCTTGCTGCTGCTGTTTGCAGCGCAACACCAGCTTGGCGCCGCTGCTGCTGCTTGCATAACAGCAAGAGCCTCGCGCTGGTGCTGCTGCTTGCAGGACGCACCAGCATAAAGAGTAGGCCATCCAAAGCTACTCAATATGAAATTGTTATAACATATAAAGGAAATGACCCTTTCGAAACAGGGTATCTTGATTTTAGGATTCATAATCAAAAGAGGGTATAACATAGAAAGGTAAGTCAAATTTCCCATAGGTGAGGTTCAAAAAATCTCCATTCTCCTGTTTTTCTTCATAGGTTTATACTCATTTTCATGCTGAATTTTGAAACGAAATTAGCGAAATTTACATGATAGTATGAATAAATTGGAAGTCAGCATAACATACCTCAAATCAGCTATCAAAACTTAATTCTTAGGTATTTCTCTTCCTCAAGAACATGAAGAAAGTTTCAATTGGCAATAAACAATTGCAAACCAAATCAAAATCCCAAAACTTTTCATTATTGCCGCAGGACTATTGCTGCTAATGATGGTGACAACATCGATTCCTTCGCTGTCCAATTCGTAGTACTTAGGAAAGAGGGGGAATGAAGACTTATTTAGTAACAATATGAATACGCTTAAAATCCAAAGAAATTGAGCAGAAATAAGGAGTTTTTGTTGTTTCTAATGTAAGATTTATGCCATTAGGCGTATATATATATATATATATATATATATATATATTGATAATCCATGGCTTACAATTTGACTTATGAGAGCCTTTTCCCTTAACTCACAATTCTACTTTGATTTTCCCGCAATTTCACTGGTCTTATACATAGTTTTCAAATGTGAGCAAGACAATTACTTTACATCAAAATCAACAGAAATCTCGATTAGAGGGTAAGCAAACACAACATTTGAGAGAAGAAAAGGTGTCATGAATAGAACAAACCTCTTTTTTCATTCATTACCAAGTTGTGGCATTTTTGGTCGATGCTCGGAATCATGTATAAATAAGTTTGAGCTGCTGAAGCTGGAAAGACATAACATAATGTGAGAAATAAGATGGAAATGCATAAAAATGAGCACAAATTAGGAACTGAGGCTTACCTTGTTCTCCTTGTTGATTTGAATAGATAAGAAACAGGATCGAGGTGTATAAAAACTAAGTATAAAGCTATGAAGAAGAACAGAGGAATAGAGATTTTTTGAACCTTATTTTCTTTATGCTGCCGATTTAAATACGTTAAGAAATGGAATAGAGGTCCTTAAAAAAGACTACAAACTTATCGAAGCCTTAAGTAGAAACATTGTTCTCACAATGCCTCCACCACATTCTCTCTATAACCATCATCATGATGCATTAACATTTGATGAACTCTCTATGCAACAAAGCCTTCTATTCTCAGATAGTCTCAAGGTACACATATATACCCCTATTCATCACTTTGCCTCCTCTTAACTAATTAATTTGTTTTCAATAACTATATATGATTCATTTCATGGGGTTTGGGAAGGGGGGGGGGTGTGAATACATGCCTGTGCATGCCTATTGATCTTTTCTTACGTATTTCTATTACTGCACAACTCCATGAAAGTGGTAGTTTTGTTCTATTTAGTTTAAACATTCTTGTAGGCAACTGGGCACACTTTTGTTCAGGATTTAAGAAGGATTCGAACCGCCGATTGTTGAGTTCTTAAATAGGTATGTGCCATTCCCCTCGCTTGCCCCACTTCTCTCTCACTCTTTTTTCTCGGCCTTCTCCCTGCAGAAGGCCTCCCACATGGTAAGATCTCGCAAGCACAATGCCCCCATCTCCAGCAATAGGAGAACATTTTAATTAAGAAGAAAAAATATGACATTTGAGGAGTAGATCATAATAGTACACAGGGGGAAAGACGAAAAACGAAAAATAAAATTATAGAATATTAGAGAAAGCAAAACCAAAAATCCAACTTACATATATTTTGCTCAGACTTCCCTATTAATCAATGATTATTAGATTCGTGCTAAAACCTTTTGCTTAGTAATGCCGAACAATTCGAAGCCATATGTAAGATCCAAAATATATACAGCAACACAAATAAGAGCAACTGGTTGCCTGCAAAACAGGCCATCCAAAGTTTACTCATAGTTAGCCAAAAAGAGAATGATTCCTCCTAACCATCGAAAAAAACTTGACGAAGGATCCGACATTCAATGGATCGCAAATTAGAGCAACTGTCCACCAACAAAGCAGGGAATCAAAAGTTTGATCGACATTAGCTAAGCAGGAAAAGATTCTTTGTATCAAAAGAAATGTGACGAAGGTTCCAACATTTAAGGGACAGGTCATCATAGCAAGCACTCGGACAGGAAAGAAACAATAAAGCAGAAATAAGGGGTTTTTGTTGTTTCTAATGTAAGATTTATGCCATTAGGCGTACATATATATATATATATATATATATATAAAAAATAAGGGGTTTTTGTTGTTTCTAATGTAAGATTTATGCCATTAGGCGTACATATATATATATATATATATATATATATATATATATATATATATATATATATATATATATATATATATATAGAGTTGGGCTGGAATGCTATTGATAGCACCAGCCCAACTTTGCCACCCATTTTATACCCTTTGGATTGCGTTGAGATTTGTGAAAGCTATTTAATGAAAAAAAGAAAAAAGAAAAAGTAAAAAGAAAAAGTAAAAATTAAATAACTTTCACAAATCTCAACGCAATCCAAAGAATATAAAATGGGTGGCAAAGTTGGGCTGGTGCTATCAATAGCATTCTAGCCCAACTCTATATATATATATATATATATATATATATATATATATATATATATATATATATATATATATATATATATATATATATATATATATATATATATATATATATATATATATATATATATATATATATATATATATATATATATATATATATATATATATATATAACGGATAGGGTTCTTTTCAATATATGAAAAATTGGAATTCAAACTCATCGATGATGGGCACTGACCTTCAATAGAGGAGACTGAGTAGAACAATGTGCCTATTAAGTGCAGAACCAATCCTAATCCATACTTCGACATTTGTTACAATTTAAGAAACTCAACCTAATTATCTCTTGAATTTTATAAGTCCATTTTTCTAAACTGCTCCTTTTGGAGCTTGTCTTTACATCCATGTCCTACTTAAGTTCAACTTTTACTTAATTGGACTTTTACAAGTTGTCCTTTCATTAACTTGGTTTTTTGAAAGATTAATATAATATTTCGTGCTCATTAATATATATGCTCCCCTCAAAGCTAATACTTGTAGTTAACTTCATGTTAATTTCAAGCTACAACTTAGGAAACCCAAGATAACAACCTTTGGAGCTTGCCACAACTTAGAAAATTTAAGTTAACAACCTCGAAAACCCAACTCAATCAAAGTCATATATTTCAAAGTTTGCATGTAGAGAAGTATAGGAATTATCATTTCTGATGAAAATATTTGAAAACCCAACTCAATCAAAGTCATACATTTCAAAATTGATGAACACGGGAAGAACTGCGCAAACAACAATATTTAAAAATCCAACCCAAATTTGTTTTTTTTGCCACAAAAATATTAGGAAAGTTTGAAAAATCATTTCAACCGTTAGGCTCAGATAATCTCCAGACTCAATCCAAAGGAAGTAGATAATAAAAGGCACAATTTATTTCGCGAATCATCACTGTGCAAACAACAATTGGTTGCCAAAGGGTGCTAGCGAATAATTGGTTTTTTATGTCGCTACAATTGAAGACCACGAGAAGAACTGCTCAAATTTTAACGACAACACAACGGAGGATTTTAGGTTGAAGCCACACGGAAGTAACAACATGCCTAGCAAGCAATGTAGTTTAAAGCAGAGACATTTATATATTTTCTCCAATCATTAACTGAACACCCAAGGCCATCCAAAATTGATGTTCTTTTGTATGTATCATCATAGCCCAAAAAAAAAAAAAAAAAAAAACACAACAACAAAACAAGTGTGTAAATTAATTAGAAAAGAAGTGTGAATTAAGTAAACAAAATATGTAAATTAATTAGAGACAAAACATGAATATTCAAGAAGAACTTAAGTTAAGGGTAAATGCCACATTTCTGAAATCACTTAACATTAAACTGAAAAAACAATATGAAACACAAAAAGATGGCAGCTTATAACAAAACAAAAGTCCAACAGTTATAAAGAAAACAAAAATCCAACACTAACTTACTGTATATAGCATATAACAAAACAAAAACCAAATAAAGAAAAGATAGCCAATTTAAGCATGATAAATAAAACATAAGTCCAACACTAACTTACTATATATATATAGGATATAAGAAAAACAAAAGCCAAAAAAAAATAAAAGATCGTATTCATTCAAGAGGAAGATCCAGCTTCAGCATGATGGCCCGCATGGAGGTTATCAATGATTGAACGGTATTCATCGATCGTCCGACGCATACTGGCCTGTTCAGCTATGAGACCGGTTTTCTCTGTAAGACCTGTGAGGTAACAATCTTTCAGAAGATTGTATTCTCGTTCCAGATCGTTAAACCGGTTCAAAAGCTCACCGTTCTGCACAGTTAGGTGATCATACAAATTTTTGTAGAGAACAAAATCATTATAGTTTGTGTCTCTAATTTGGAGATCAAACTCACTCTTCATCCTCAAAATAGCAGCACGTGCTGCATCTTCCTTCGCGGCTTGTAGCTGCAGGCATGGAATGCCCCAACACCGCACTACATCAATTATCGCACCATCATGCGGAATAGGAAGATCTATATATGCTATAAACCACCCTTCGGCCGCAGCAGTAACTTCGCATTGACGAAGTTCAATCCCCATGAGGTCAACTGTTTCATCCAACAATTTACTATAGGACAATTGCACGGTCGGCATCGAGACTGCCGTAATATAGGTAAAAATTGGAAGAGTAAAGAACCAAACCGGGAAAAAATATCAATCAGGGAAAGGGAAAATTGACAAATTAATTCCTACACATACAGCAGGTAACACATTCAACAAACCACGATTACCCAGCTCAATGATCCACAGAATCTTTATCGATTCCTCTTACCTGTGAAATCCCGTGGAGCCAAGATGTACGGAAAAGGACCACAGCAGGCCAATAGCTTGTAATGGGTCCACTGCTTTTTTAAGGACAGTTCATTTTTTTTTTTGTTATTATTATTAAAATATTAAGCAATTTTTTTCCCTTTTTTCAAAATTTCCTTTCTAGGCAGGCATATAGTAACAAACTAATCTCAGTGTTAGGGCAAGCAATCTCAAGAGTAAGAACTAAGCAAAGCAGAGAGAGGGGAGATGTGTGCCTGGGTCTCCACATTATGGGCTATTTATAGCCAAGCTTCTAAAGAGGAGGAGATAAAGATAACATAGATGTAGAGGGAGGATGGAGAGAGCTAGTAAAACAGACCAGGTTAATGATGAGGGTAGCACGTAGATGGCCAGGTGTACAGAGCCATATGTCCGAAGCCACCACCAGCCACACCGATGAAGAACAGTAATCCCAAACCGTAGGGAAGAGAGAGGGAGATGAGGGTAGCACATAGGTACCTCGGTGAAGCTCAGATCCGCCATCAGCCACTCGGTTAAAGAACAGGGGGGCGCCAAACCGAGAGGGAGATGAAGGTAACACGTAGGTGCCTCGGTGAGGCTCAGATCCACCATCAACCACCCGCTCGGATAAATAACAGGGGCTCCAAACCGCAGGGGGGAGAGAGAGAGAGAGAGAGAGAGAGAGAGAGAGAGAGAGAGGGAGGAGGGCATTACCAGTATACGAACCAAACCCCGCGACACCCAAAGTGCCTCGGTGTACGAAGCCATAGCCTCGCAGCCACGCACATTGCCTCCCATGGAAAGGAGGGCATCCGAGGCGTAGGGAAGCGAGGGCGAGAGGAGGGCATCATCACACCCTCCGCGTACCACGGCACATGGGAACGGAGAACCCGGGCACCGCACAACCGGGCTACCGGGAGAAGAGAGAGAACAGTGGAAGATGGGCTACGGGGGAAGGGCATCTGTAGAAGAAGAGGGTGCTGTAGGAGAATCCCTCCATGTGAAGAGGGAGTGCGGAGAAACCGAGGGCGAGCGGCGCGTGCCCGTACAACCGGGCTACCGGAAGAGGCGAGAGAAGATGAGAGAATGGCCTACGGGAGAACGCCATCTGTAGAAGGAAAGGGAGCAAGAGAGAGAAGAGAGACTCCATCCATGTGAAGAGGGAGCAAGCGGCTCGGGCCAAAAGATGAGAAGAGAGGAAAGAGAGGAAAGATGAGAGAGGAGGAGACAAACCCATGTGGGCGCAGGGTATGCAGAGAGAAGAACGCGGAGTGAACGCATATGCAGAGAGACGAACGCGGAGAGAACGCCACATCAGCGCAGCACGCCTGGGAAGGCACCGCTCAAACTGTGAATTTATATTCTTCTATTGATTACATTAAACCAGTCGTAGTAGCTTTCTTCTTTTTTTTTCAGTAGTAGAATCAAAATGATCGTCATCATGTCACTCTCGCTGAGTAAGAATCTTCTGCTAATTTCTGGCATAACTGTAATCGAGCAGTTCCTCCACAAGAAGGAAAAAATTGGGCATGCTTTGGACTGAAAATTAGGGTCTAAAATACATAAAATTCATAGGTAAAACTGCATAAATGTTATTTAAAACAAGCATTTTGATATTCGCACTTTAAACTGTTAAAAAATTACTTTTTATTTCTTTTGGTTTTTTAAAATTTCAGTACATATTAGAAAATGTTTTCCATAAAAGAAAACCTGTATCATTAAGTAACAGAATGTTTCATTGGGTTATGACACATTGTATTCGAAAGATAACATATATCATTAAGTTTCGAACGATGGAGGTGGTTCAAACAAACATATTGAAAGGTCAGGCGGAAAAATCAAAATTTTTGAAATTCAGCTATTGATTTCAAAATATACTATAGTTCAAGTAAGGCATGTACATTTTCACCAAATTTATATCTGTTTTATGAATAATTGGTCTCTAAATTTATATCCCCTGCATATAATTGATTTTTACAACTTAATTTCACCAAAAGTTTTCTCTTTTCTGTTTCGAAGTTGCAGCAAAAACAATTTTCTGAAACATATTGTAAATAACTGTTCTCTAAAACTTAAACCTGAAATGTGTAGTCTCTTGAATGTAGCTCTTCAAAACTATTATAGTTCAGTAAGCAATACATCAAAATTTATGTTCTACAGAAGTGCTTCTGAAACATATGGCCTACAGAAAACAGTCTGCCAATCGTGCTCAAAATTTTCCTTCTTGTTGTCTGAACTACAACCAAAAAAAAATGCTAATCTACTCACTAGCTGAAAACATCAACTAAACAGCCCATACTACAATTACAGCTGCAAAAATTTTGTAGATTTGTTCTCTTCCTTGATGAAAAGTAGCCTCAGTCATGCTATAGTTCAGTTCTTTTTGACCAAATTATCAGTTCATCTCTGATAGATACATTCTCCTCATTTCTTTTTTATTTTTAAGGTTCGGCAATTTCTTTGGAGAAAACATATTGGAACAACTACTGGAACCAATAATCATCTTGCACTACAACAACATAAGCACCAAAAACCTTAATGATACATGAACATATTTTTCTAATATTTCTGCGACAAGGGATACAACAAGAAACCTTCGCAAAACTGCAACAGGAAAGAAATCTGTAAGTTCATACTAAGTTTAGCAAGGGGGAAAAAGATCATACATTGAGCCCCATACACATAGCTAAATAAAGGTAAAACTATTGGAATTAGATGCTATTTTTACGCTTCTATTCTATCAAAATAACTAGAGAGCCACCACCGTCGTTTGAGTCTTGCAATGCCCGCCGAAAACCTTCCCGGAGAGTATGTCCTTAGTGAGTTTCTTGAATTCGAGTAAGTTGTTCCATTTCTTCGAACTCTTCACGCATTTCCGCAGATAAGAATTCTCCTCCTTTAAGATGTCAATTGACGAGGTGAGCTGCCGAATAACCTCCCTCTTCTCTTCATCCTTTTCGGCTAACTCAGCTCGGAGAACTGCATTCTCCTCTTTCATTCTCTTTAACTCTCCCTTCATCGCCTTCGCCAATCCACTTTCGCTCTCCTTCGCTGATTTGTCTGTTAACATACACTCGGTTTCTGTCTCTTCTTGTTCAGGATCGTCGACCTCTGACTCGTCGGAATCAGAAGAATACGAGGTAAAAAGCGAGGATCCATCTGACGAATTGTTGCTTACTTTCTGCGACCAGCTTCTGTCCAAGTAAGAGGGACCGAACAACGCGTGGTGCATTTTACCTCCTGACTTGAGTTGGTCATATTGCTCTGCTAACAAGCGGTGAGATCGATAGAAGTCCTCGATCATGTCCAAGAGTAGAGGCCGCTTCTTGTAGTACATCTCGGCACGTTGAGCAAATGAGTCGGCGTCTGCCTCCACTATATTCAGCATCTGCTTGGTCTTATATTCAAGTTCTGCAAATGAAAGCAAGTGTTTCATAACTTTACACTGCAGTTTCACCAAGAAAGTATATAGACCCGCTCGGTTGCCAAATTTGGGCATCTGCTTGTTGTGTCATTCAACTCCTTAGAATACAGAAGGAAAAGATACTGAAATCAAGTGCAGACTGTGCAGTAATTTAGTAAATGCTGTGCAGATAGAAGGAACCATCATCCAAGAGTTGCGCGGATCTTTTAAGACCAAATCACGAGAAATTTCACAGCAAAAGAAGAGGAGTTTCTTTCAAGTTCTCCATGCGATCAACAGCTAAAGATATAACCACTATTCAAAATGTTTAGTGATCAAATTTCAAGCAATGTAGAGTAATGTGCGGCAGGACACATAAAGCATAATAAGGAGGGTCAGATTGCCCAGAGCTCGTCAAGGAAACAAAATAAGGCTGGATTTGTCCTCTCACGTATTCGTGGAGTAAAACGGAGCAATCTAATTCGATGATCTCGAAAGGCCAAATGTTTTAAAACTTGGACAAAAAAAAAGAGGAGGACAAATCAGCTGCAATTATGATAGACCAACCAAATACTAGATCATAGTACACATACATGCTTTATAAAATTTACTAGTAAGAGACCCAATAAACCGTTTTGTCGTTCTCTTTAGCTAGGTAAAGTCACAATGCCTAGTGAATCAAAACACAGAAAATTTATACTTCAAGTGATCTTAATTTGGTTAGTTATAGCTAAGATTAATCGAAACAAAAGGAACAAGCGTATTAAATTATATGGCAGGTTTGCTTAAAAGCCGAAAGCTTATATAAACCCGATTCAGAAAAGATACATGCTCCGTGCCAACTTCGAACCACATTTAAATATGCCCTCTTGCCAAGTAAATCATTAGGATGAACTAGTCGTTGGCGGCTCCATAGATTCGTAGCCGCTGTATCCAATTAATAGGATCTCCCTTTGAGCATGATATCGCATCAGCCAAATGCTTCTCATGATCAATGTTCTAAATAGCGGCCGCTACGCCATAACGTTTAAAGCAGGATTTAGCAGAGTGGGTCCGTAGCGGTTGCTTTAGCAGCATTGGACCCACTAAAGCGGGTGTTATGAAGCTGGTCGAAGCGACGTTATGGCCAAAAGCTTTAAAAAATGCTAATATGTTAAAATCTCTTATCGGATAGGGTTTTGAAGGTAAATAATTGATCAAAAACCTGTAAATGGACTGTAGATTTTCTAGTTTTTTGTCTTTTTGGTTTGGTAAATCATAATATTTTGAAGCTAGTCTTCCAAATAATGACATTAAATATGCATAGACTTGCAATACTAGAAAAGGGTAATAGTTAAATTTTTTTTTCTTCAAAATTATATGTACTTTTTTTATAAAGAATATTGACATATTAAGTAGTTTTTTTTGCGAAACGCACTATGGGCTTGTAACGCCCGCTATCCGCTTTCTGCTACGAGATATCTCAAACACTATACACTCGCTATCCGTTATTTACAACCATGCTCATGATACTGTTGAACCGTTGGCGCTACCCATTAATCTCAAAAGTTCGGGCTGTTAAAAATGCGCAGCCAATTCATTTAAGGTGTACAGATAAAATGTCCACGTGTTTCGATTGTGACTCGGCCCAACTAGTCTTATGCCACTTCGAACATGACTCGGCTTAACCCGGCCTCCCACCATTTCGAACAAGACTCGGCCCAATTTGGCCTCCCACTACAGGATAAAATGCTGGCCCTTTACACCAACAAATACAACAACCACTCAACATTAAGAGACTAGGCACTTTAGAGAAGAAAAATATGCCCATTGTAGATCGAGCAAAGACAAACCTGATAGAGTCGACGCGAGCCATGGGGACTGCCTCGAACTGTAGTGGCTTCCGAACCACCATGCTTGAGGGATCTTCTCCTGCGCCGCCGTCATTCCTTTCGCCTTACCTATGTGTATATCATACAAATAGTTCGAATCAAACGGCTACCAATTTGGGGGTAAATATACAATTTAAATTCAATTCTGAACTTTCAGCAACACTACAAAAAAAAAACCATTTTTACCAAAAAAAAAATAAATAAATAAATAAGGAAAAGAAGATCTGATCAACTTTGTCCTTCTATAAATCCAAGAAACCCCACCAACCCTTTTTTCTACAACAGCAGAGGCTCTAAATAATCACCATCTTGATTTTCTATTCTTCAGTAGTAGAAAATTAAAATCAAAAAAAAAAAAAAAAAAAAAAATTGTGATCAAAGTACTCAATTTGAGTACATTTTTTCCTCAATCAAGAACTAAATGGCCAAAGAAACAACCCCCACAACTGAGCCGCGAACACTTTCCCACTCCTCCAATATTTGCAAGAAGAAAGAAGAATAAGAGGACTAAGGTTCAGTTTTGGAATGCGATGGCCAGACACACCTGCATTGATGCTTTAGCAAATTCAAAAAATCGAAGTTTCATGTCAGGATGAAAGAGATAGAAATATATTTCTCCGTGGGAACAGAAAAAAAAAAAAAAAAAAAAAAAAAAAAAAAAAAAAATCATCTAATAATTTCGACCTATATAACATAATTTTTTCGTAATCCCAAACGAACCCTGAAGCATCAGAATGTAGAATGTATGGGTTCGGACACCGTATTTCTAAACTAAGCCTAAATCAAGCTAGAAAATTCTAAAAGAGGGAGAAAAATTGGTACCTGTGTTGTCGAGGAGGAGAGAGAGATAGCGAGAGAGGGAAAAAGGGGACTCCACTCTAATAATTCAAACAAGAGAGAGAGAGAGAGAGAGAGAGACGGGCACTTCCGCACCCGTCAAAAGAAAAGAAAAAAAAAATTAAAAAAAGCGCTTCCCCACGAAGCACACAACGCACGCTCTTTTAGGAATATTATTTCTGATTTATTCCCACTTACTAGTGGATGAGAGGAGTCACAGTTGACAGCTGGCAGGTAATAGAAAGAAAAAAAAAATATATATATATATATATATATTTTATATATTTTAAATTGATAGTATATTTTATATTTTATTTATTTTAATTAAGATAAAATTTATTAATTACGTTGATATAATTAATAAAAAAAATTTCGCTACAGAATAAATGACAATATCATACACTTCAAGTTGAAATGTATAAATATTATTGTTGGAAAAAAAAAAACTTCAAATATACTCACTAGTTTATTGCATTCTCATTTTAATACTCCGTAGTTTAAAAATAAAATAATATAATTCGTACATCCTATTTTAAAATGTACTATAGGTTTTACTTTACAAATATCACTTTATAGGAGATAAATTTTACACTTTATTTTTAAATTTACAAAATTCTAAATAATTTTTAACAAAAATATAAAAAAATTAATATAATAAATAATTGAATGGTGATGTAAAATGTACATTTCACTTTAGAAAGTATACGTAGTATTTAAAAAAAAAAATTAGGTATTCTTATATAATTTACTTTTTTTTTTTTACTTAAGTACCTTATAATTTTAATTTTATCATTGATTAAACAAAAAAAAATAACAAAAGAATAATCGTAAAATATTAAAATAACATAATTTAAATTATAAGATACTAAAATAAATAAAAAAAACGCTAAACCATAAAAGATATCAATAATATTAATCGAGTGTGTCTCACACAATCCCTCTCAAAATTTTTAAAATTACATATAAATCCGTAATTAATTAGGTTCGTGAAATATTAAATTAGGCCAAATTAAGTTTTTTTTTTCTTTCAAACTTGTAAGCCACGAAGATATTTTCCTTACAAAACTAAATTAATTTTTTTTTAGGGAACTGGTAAGCCACGAAACTTTTTTAAAAAAATAAATATATTACATATTCTTAACTCCTCAATATTTTAAAAATTACATATAAGTCCCTAATTAAATTAATTAGGCAGATTGAAGATATAAATATTGCAGATTTTAATCTTTAGAGGGGCCAAATTAAGATTTGATCTTACAAAATTTGTGGCCATTAAATACTTTTCATAAACATATTTCTATGCAAATTTTTTCTTACAAAATTTTCAAATAATATTTTCTAAGATAAACATATTATATATTTTTGACCCTACTCAAAATGTTCGTGTTTGAATCCGTTATATGCAAGAATACTAACATTTAATAAGGACTATAATAAAATTTTGTGATAATTTCAAATCGAAGACATATGAATATGAAACTTTTATGTTTCGACGAGACGATCGCAATGGTGATCTCGGATTTTCCAGATCAAGTCCCGACCAAAAATCGATATTTTAAGGGCCACTATTGACTATTAATTGCCTATTTTTGCCATTTAAATAATTCAGAAAATTATTTAAGCTTAGATTTTGGGATTTTAAAAATCACGGTTACTACAATAGCGATCCTGTAGTACTCTAGAAATTCAAATTGAATTTGAAGAATTCAAATGTCAATATGAATGAGAAATTGCAAAGGTAAACCTATATGGTTGTATACCGGGGTGCAAATTGCATAATTTTCGGAGCACTGTGTCTGCCTTTCAGATCCGAGTCTGATCTCGAAAATCTGAAATCGCCAGTGCGACTGTCTCGTCGAATCGATTAAAAATGATATAAACTGATTTTCGATCCGACGGTCGGATTGTTCAGAAATCCGTGTAGAAGCTTGTGGGACCCACGACTTAAGTCGTGAATAGTAACCTCCTGTTTTAATTCCCCGCCGAGTGAACGTTGACCGAGTCACCGTATGGAGTCCGAATATGACGGTCCAGGTAGTCGATTTTAACCGCTTCATCATTCTAAGCGCAGTGGCGCTGACGAAATTTGCATTTGACGAGCCTAAAGCCTCGTAAAACTTGCCGAACTGTATAATTTACAGTATAAGATGGATTTTAAAAATTATGGAGCTAAATTTTAGCGAACCAAAATCGCTATCTGATAGGTTTCGTCGAGCCGGACGTCGTGGTGGTGTCCGTTTTTCAGTTTGACAATCCGGTTGTCTCGAAAAGCGTGAAATATGAGAAAAATCACAGTATTTTGTGAAAAGTTCTTATATTTTATGTATCAAATGGCGAGATAATTCTTAGAGAGGGTGTTCTATGCATGATTTTACTACAGTGAAGGACCCAACTCTAACGAATGCTAGATGAGGGGTTGATTAGCATTTTGTTACAATTTTACCCTAAATCTATACGCGAGGAACCCTAACCGAACCCTAGCCATTTTTCTGTGGAAACCGCAGCCCCCACGACCCCCTCTCCTCCTCCTCTGTGACTCCCGAACTGCACGCCGCCGGCCGCCACGCCGCCTTGCCGGAAAAAGCAAGAAATCATCCTTGCTTTCGAGTGGAGTTGGGAAGGTATCATCTAAGGGCTTGAGATCTCTCCAAAGCTGCACTGAGATCATCTCTGGCATCCAGAGAGTCTGATCCAAGAACTGCGACGCCCAGAACCGCCGCGCGCCACCGGGCCACCATCTTCTTCTTCCTCGGGTTCGACGAGGTGAGCCCCTCTTCTTGGTGGATTTTCTTGCAACCTGGACCCTAGCAGTAGTTTGCTGACACTAAGAGGATAATCCAGGTCAAGTCCCGAGGTCTGTGGACCTCCGGTTGTCGGCGGGTTGAAGAAGGGCTGCCGGAACCCTAGTTCTCGGCCGGAATTGCGCGTGCTGCCTCCGGAGCTCCGGCGTTGGAACAAACTTTACCAGAAGTTCTTGCTGGTCCCCAGGAAGACCTCCAAGAAGTTTGGGAGGTTTTGGTGCATTGTGGAGTGCGGGGGAGCAAACCCTAGAACTCGGGTTCTTTGGGTGGATCGAGCAATGCCGCCCGCCGTCGCCGTCGCTTCCTCCGGCGCCGGCCAACCTTGGTAAGTGTTCTTACACCTCAGGCTTGCTTCTAGACCGGTTGCATGCAAGTCATGCAGTCTCTTTTCCAAGTTGCCATTAATGGGCTCCTAAAGCTCCATCTTCTTCTTCCTCGAGTTGGGGGTACACAGGGGCTATCAAGCTTGCTTGGCTGAGGTTTATTCCACCTCTGGAAGTCCCAGGAAGGTTATGCTCACCTTTGTTTGAAGAGTGACCGAGTGGGAGGTGAGTTCGGCCATCTCGTGCTCCAAGAAGACAAAGGCAAGGAGTGGTGGCTCCAGCAACTAAACCAGTGAGCTTACAACCTGCCATAGGTGAACCCTTGAGTTTTTATGATGTTCTCTAAATGGTGCTCACCTTTGTTGCTGCCCAGAAATTCTGAATGTATAAATGCCCAAAGTCGAGCTCTTGTTTGATTGTGTTGATCCTACACTTGGGTTTGGTGGATTTGCTGAGGCTCAGAGGTGAGCCTCTATACATTTGAATACCCCTGAGCATGATGCTCACACTAAAAATGGAAAAGAACCAATGGAAAAATAGTTATTGCAACCTTGAGCCTCAATGCACAGTAATCATGGGCTAATTTGTGTTTTTGTTGCTCAATTTGATCTTGGACTGTGAGCACGGAGTCCAGCACATTAAAATCTAGTTACAGATAAATTATTTTGGTATTTGGATTCCCGGATTAAAAGTTAGGGCATAATTAGTGATTTTTGTACGTATAAAATGCAAATTTAGAAAAGTTCGGGGGTCTAAATATAATTGTAACCTGGTAGGTTGCTGTAGACAGCGTGCACGGGGTCTCTAAACCTTTCGTTAGAGATCCAACGGCTTTCATTGAGCGGGATTCGGATATCGAACCGTAAATCGGCAAAATTGCCGGTTTAACGGCGATTCGGCGTTAATCACGCAATTCAAGAAATTGCGGTGATCAATTTGTGATGCTAAATATCCATGGATGTTCCCGGTGCTGTTCCAAAAAGCCCGGTGATTTTAGTTCTTAGTTTGCAGCTTCCGGAGCCAAAATAGGCTTCCCGGAAGTGTTTCAGTAGTTATGGCACTGCCGGTGCACAGGATTACCCAGAGTCTGGTGTTAGGGCCTAAATGTCTTAAGTTAGACATTCTTGGGCAACACGTGAAGTTTCACGAGTTTTGGTTATTGTTCAGCACAGATTGGGTCATAGTGGATCTATCGGCGGATTTTCGAAAATTTCGGAAGATTCCGGGACTTCAGCGAAGTTCCCTGTTTAGCTTGCCTGCACATAGTGTGTCAGTGGGTTGGGTATGTGTGAGAGTCTATTTTCTGACCTGTGCATATGATTCAGGTCCCAGCAGTCAGCCGTCAGCTTGCGAGCCATCCAGCAGCCACCGTGATAATCTACATTGAGGTGGGTTTATCTTCGGTCCGGGCTTTATCAGGTTGGCCCTATGGGGTGCTGTGGTAGGTCGGACCCCTGTTTTTGGTGTAGCCCCGAACCTATGCTTGAGCCTTTATATTTGCTTTCATTCCAGCATTCAGTCATTTCAGCTATATTTGCCTTGATCTTACAGTTGAGCTCTCTATATGCTTTCATTCTTAGCACTTAGTATGTATAGTGATATACATCTGGACATATGCCATGCCTGATTGGACATTAGCTAGAGTGATATGATGGAACAACTTTCACAAATGAAATTGCCTGTGCCTATTCAGCCACCATCGACAAGAAAGATAAGTTGGAGTATAAATTAGCAATATATTTTACTTTTTTGATAAAATAAATAGATAATATATATGCATAATTCTTATCATTATTCTTTTTTATTCTACAGGACTAAACCTTGGAAGCTCAATATTTCCGAGTTGGATCATCTCAAGACTTTAATTTTACTTTTAGCGTAGAATTTTTATTATCTTTATTCTAATGTAAACGATTAACTGTTAGCTTATTTTGATTATGTTAGTTGAACATATATTTGATTTCTGTATTTTTTTGAACATATCTTGATTATTGTGATTGATATTATATTTAAATCCTGATTGAGTAGTATTCAACTATTATTGTGCAGTAATAATGTGTAAAATTTATTTTTTTTATTTAAATTAGTACTACAAATTTTCTGTGGCTAAATAATAAATAGCCACAATATATGTAATTTGAAAACTTTACAGTGACTGGAACAATATTTGGCCACAAAATGTGATTGGCAATTATTGTGGCCAAATATTATTCCAGTCAAATAAATTTTGTGGCCACTATATTTAATTTCGCAACTATATTTACACTATATTTTGTGGCCAATTTAATATTCGGCTATAAAATGTGTGGCATTATGTGTGACCATCAAATAAATTTGTCACAATACTTTCAACATTATTTGTGGCCAACTACTTAATTTCGCCACTATATTTACACTATATTTTGTGGCCAATTTAATATTTGGCCATAAAATGTGTGGCATTATGTGTGGCCATCAAATAAATTTGTCACAATACTTTCAACATTATTTGTGGCCGACTACTTAATTTCGCCACTATATTTATACTATATTTTGTGACCAATTTAATATTTAGGCATCAAATGTGTGGCATTATGTGTGGCCATCAAATAAATTTGTCACAATACTTTTAATATTATTTGTGGCCGACTACTTAATTTCGCCACTATATTTACACCACATATTGCGGCCAATTTAATATTTGGTCATAAATTATATTATGTCTTTTGTGGCCAAAAGTAATTTTGGTCACAAAATATTAGAATATTAATTATTATTTTAATCACTATCTGTAGCCATATGGTAACCTTTTGTAGAGGAGGTTAGAAGTTTTGTGACGAATTCTATCGCCGCAAATTCATAGTGCTTTTTGTGGCGAATTAAAATTTTGGCCACAATAACCTTTTGTAGCAGTCCTATTGTGGCGACGTTGTGGCGAAGCTAATTTGGCCACAATAAGTATTTTGTGACCAATTTGTATATTATTGTGGCCATTAATTTCGCCACAATAGATAACTTTTCTTGTAGTAGACATTCAATTTTTTATAATTTTTTTTTATTAAATTTTATCGTCGCACGTGAAATCGTCGGCGAACGAAAAATATAATATCGAAGTGATTTTTAATTTCGGAGTCATATATAACATGTATATTCTAAAATGTTTGGAATGGTCATAATTTATATTATTGGATTAATTGATCGGTAGTGCTTTATATAGTTGTGGCTTTCAATGGCGCAACGGTCATATCCAATTGATGGGCGCAAAAACTTCAGAGAAATAATAATAATTCGTAAATAGATTTGTATATTCAATTGCCTCCTATAAAAGATGATGCAATATGAGGGAGATCTCATGCATAACAGTACAATCGAATATTATTAAGGATACGTAATTCATTAGGAACATATATATATATATATATATATATATATATATATATATATATATATATATATATATATATATATATATATATATATATATATATATATATATATATATATCCTTAATTACTTAGTTACTTATGGTCTTAAATATGTTATGATTCATATATATGTTTCTTTCTTTTATGCAGATAATTAATTAAACTAGTTGGCTTCATGTCTCCTTCTCTTTCTTCTACTGCTTTACTTGTTCTATTGCTAGTGTTTGTCACGGTCGTCAGCAAAAGAACTATGCATGTCTCAGCTTTGAATGCTACTACCACAATGGGTGCGTCGCGGCAAAAGATAGAGAGAATTCAAAGATACTTGAAGAAGATAAATAAACCTGCTGTAAAATCCATTAAAGTAAGATTAATGGATAGATGAGTAATTAATTAAGATTTAGTTAATTTTGTTATTTTAATCTCTCCTTTTTTTTTATCCTTATTTGATCTTTTGCAGAGCTCATATGGAGATATCATCGACTGTGTTTTTATGAACAAACAACTAGCTCTTGATCATCCTCTTCTGAAAAATCACTAGATTCGGGTTCACACTATATGGGTCTTTTTTTAAAAAAAAATCTTATGTTTGCTGTATACAATTCGGTTTGATTTTACTAGCAATTTAACCTGGTTTGATTTTGCAAATTGGAAATAAGAACCGCCACACTCCGATAATTTTACGTTGGATGGAGAACAAACTATGCATGAAAATATAAGTACATGCGCTCTAATAATAAGAACTAAGTTTTAGCGTTGAACTAACCGATTCCATACTTAAAGAGATCACGAAAAAATCGATCATTAGGCAAATATTATTCTCCCTACAAATACGGACCGGTTTTATTTTTGGGAACAATGTCAGAGAGTAACACCAAGGAGGCCGGCTTCGCGTTTCGAAGCCAAAAACCAACAGCCGAGAAATGAAACCGTGAGCAAGGCTTGGCAGGCATGGAACCATGTTGAAAACTGCCCCAATGGAACAGTGTCGGTACGGAGGGCGACGATGGACGATGTGCTGCGAGCTGAATCTTTGTCTCGCTTCGGCAAGAAGAATGCTCATAGACGACCTGCTAGCAATCCAAACACGGGCCACGAGGTATAGTAATTAGGGCATAATGTCATGGACTTAAGCTTTTCGCCTAGCAAAAGTTCGTGCGGCGCCCGCCTTCCTGCTCGAAGAGGGCAAGCCTTGCTCTCTATTTGCTAGCCCGGACCTTCGCGCCCTACGACTAAATGCAAAAGTAGAGAAAAGAAAAAGTAGTAGTGGTTTCGCAGAAAAAAGTAAGTACTCTCTTTACTTAGAAAATAACACTACAAGATACAACTCTCTCTTGTTGAATTGGCCTTAGCCAATTTCCCTATTTATAGGCTTATGTACAACTCACCCTCTAAGCCTACATTTACAACCTATGACTCTTGGCATCCCCTTGACATTAATGGTGGTGGTGGCATTGATGATGAAGGTTGCAAGTCTCTTCACCTTCCACAAATGATGTTGAAGTTGGGCTACCTTGACAAGCCGACTTCGGTTTGGGCTAGGAACTTAGACTAAAATTTTCTAAGTCCCTAACACTCTCCCCCACTTAATGCGCAGGCGTCCTCGTCGCGCGCTGCTTCTGGAACTCGTCGATAAGTGCTTGGTATTGCCAAAGTGTGTCACCCTTCTCCCAAGTAGCCTCGCCGTAAGGGAGATTTTTCCACTTCACCAAATACTCTGGGCTTGGCGGCACTCCGCGTCGCCGAATCAGTCGAGTGTCCAGGATGGATTCTGCTTCTTTGTCAAGGGATGTAGTCATGGTCACCGGGGCGCGCTGCGACACGCCACGGTTTAGATCCTCGGCGTCTCCATGGTATTGTTTCAGCTTGCTGACATGGAAGACATGATGGATCTTGAGGTTCGCGGGCAGCTGCAGTTTGTAGGCAGACTTACCCACATGTTTGACGATGGGATATGGGCCTTCATACTTGCGCAGCAGCCCTTTGTGCACCTTTCGCAAGACCTTGAACTGCTGCGGTAGTAATTTGACCATCACTTGATCACCCACGGCAAACTCCCGAGGTTGTCGCTTTTCGTCCGCCCACTTCTTCATTCGCCGAGCTGCTTTCTCCAAGCTCGCCCTCGCAATTTCACCCATTTCCTGCAAGTTAGAGGTAAATTGGAGAGCAATAGGGCTACGGAACTGCTCTTCCGCAGCGGTTGTGTGTGGGGCGAGCGGTTGTCGCCCAATCACCAGCTCGAAGGGACTATAGCCCGTAGAGTCGCTGTGCCGCAAGTTGTAGGAAAACTGGGCAACATCAAGGTGATGTACCCAATCCTTCTAACTGGCACTCACAAAGTGCCGCAAGTACTCCTCCAACAAAACATTCACCCGCTCCGTTTGTCCGTCCGTCTGTGGATGAAAACTGGTGGAAAAGAGCAACTCAGAGCCCAAGATTTTGAGCACCTCGGTCCAAAACTTGTCGGTGAATCTGGGGTCGCGGTCACTCACAATACTTTCGGGGATCCCCCAAAGTTTGACGACATGGCTGACGAAGAGTCGTGCTGCTTCTTCAGCCGTGCAATCGGTTGGTGCTGCGATGAAAGTCCCGTACTTAGAAAAATGATCCACCACCACCAGTATGGACCCACGCTCCCCCACCTTTGGCAAGGCGGAGATGAAGTCCATGGAGATGCTCTCCCACGGACGGCTTGGAATAGGCAATGGCTCGAGGAGACCGCCAGGTCGTTGGTGTTCAACCTTGTCCTATTGACACACCAAGCAAGTTCGCACGTAGGCCTCGACGTCTTCGTGCATTCGTGGCCAGTAGTAAGCGGCCTCGAGCAATGCCAAAGTCCGCTTCTGACCTGGATGACCTGCCCACTTGGAGTCATGACACTCCTTTATGAGCTCGCGGCGAAGGTTGCCCCACTTGGGCACAAACACCCGCCGCCCTTTTGTGAGGAGTAACCCGTCGCTGAGCCAAAACCTTCGCGTTTTGCCCTCCTTGCAAGTTGCACAAGGTTCTGAGCGATAGGGTCCTCGTTGGTTCCTGTGCGAAGTCGATCACGGAGTGTCCCGCGAAGCTGCCACACAACCGCTAGTTCAGCCTTGTGGCTGAGTGCATCGGCCACGTGATTCTCTTTCCCGGGCTTGTATTGCATCACCATGTCGAACTCCGCCAAGAAATCCTGCCACCTTGCCTATTTAGGCGACAGCTTCTTATGCGATTGGAAGTAGCTTATGGCGGCGTTGTCGGTGCGCACCACAAACTTGCTCCCGAGCAAATAATGCTGCCAGGTCCGCAAACAATGCACGACGGCGGTCATCTCATTCTCTTGGGCAGTGTATCGCCGCTCGGTGTCGTTGAGTTTGCGACTCTCGTATGCAATGGGGTGTCCATCCTGCACGAGAACACCGCCAATGGCAAAATCTGAGGCATCGGTGTGTACCTCAAAGGTGCGACTGCAGGCAGGTAGTCGCAGCACCGGATCCTCCGTCACTGCCCGCTTTAGGTCCTCGAATGCCTCCACGCATTGAGAGGTCCAATCCCACGAGTGGTTCTTCTTCAAGAGATCCGTCAGGGGGGCTGCTCTCGCAGAGTAGCCTGCAATAAAACGCCGATAGTAGTTGACGAGCCCAAGGAATGACCGCAACTCAGGTATGGTTGTTGGGGTCTCCCATTCGCAAATGGCTCGCACTTTCTGTTGATCCATGCGGAGTTGTCCTTGGCCTATCCAGTGGCCAAGGAAGTGTACCTCTTCCTTCGCGAAGCTGCATTTCTCATTCTTGACGAACAACTGGTTCTCCCGCAACACTTGGAAGACGGTTCGTAAGTTTTCGATGTGCTCCTCCAAGGTATTGCTGTATATCACGATGTCGTCGAGGTACACGACCACGAAGCGATCGAGATAGGGATGGAACAGCTTGTTCATGAGGATGCAGAAGATCGCTGGCGCATTCGTCAGACCGAACGGCATGACAAGGAACTCATAGGACCCGTACCTTGTCACGCACGTGGTCTTTTCCTCATCTTCTTCCGCAATCCGCACTTGGTAGTACCCGGAGCGAAGATCAAGTTTGGTGAAGAATTTTGCTCCGCCCAATTGATCAAAGAGATCTGCAACCAAAGGGATAGGGTACTTGTTTTTGATAGTTACCTTATTGAGCGCCCTGTAGTCTATACAAAGCCGCAGGCTTCTATCGCTCTTCCGCTGGAACAAAACTGGTGCTCCATAGGGTGCTTTTGACGGTCGAATAAATCCTGCATCGAGGAGTTCCTTCAATTGCTTTTGCAACTCCTCAAGCTCTGGCGGGGCCATTCGGTATGGCGCTTTTGCTTGCGGTTTGGCTCCTGGCTCGAGCTCGATAGCATGATCCACCTCCCGCCTAAGTGGAAGTTGCTTTGGCAATTCCTTGGGCATGACGTCCTGGAATTCTACCAAAACCGTCGCAATCTCCGTCGAAAGGTCCTCCTCCTTGAGGCCCTCGTCGCTCACCTCGCGGATTGCCGCAAGGTAAGTCATCTCACCACGGTTCACACCCCTTCGCAACTGTAAAGTAGAGAGGGTCTGGATGTTTACCGTTTTCTCTTGGCTCGCTAGGACCATGCACGGGGTTGTCTCCTCCATGATGCTTAATGCTCCAAGGTGTGGCATCGGAACCGCCTTTGACGAAGCCAAGAAGTCCATACCCGGTATGACTTGGAAGTCGTCGATAGGTGCGGCGGTGAAGTTTGCAGTGCCCTTCCAAGGTCCTACTGCAATTGCCACGCCTTTGGCCACCCCTAACACGGGTTGTGCTTGCGAGTTGACGGCATTGATCTTACTTGTGTCCTTCTTCAGGGAAAGGCCTAATCGCTTGGCCTCCGCCTCCACGACAAAGCTATGAGTGGCTCCCGTGTCGACCAACGCTCGTGTGGCCTTGCCGTTGAGGACCACATCGATGTACAGAAGTCCCTTGTTGAGGGATTTGGCGTTGCTTGCCACCCCCTGAACCGCATTGACGAGCCTAAGAGCGCCCATCTTCGTTGGTTCGTTGCTGCCCTCACCCTGCTCAGTTTGGACAACATTTACCTGTTTTTTCTTTGGACAATCTCTCGCCCAATGGTTTTCGCCACAAACGTAGCACATCATCTTTTTGGATGGCGCCGCAGGTCCTTTGTCGCGACCTCTGCGCTCCTTTGGGTCGCAGCGTTCTCCCCCACCCTTAGCCTTACTCACTTTGGGTGTTCTGCCGCGAGACGGATCCGCCTTCTCATACTCAGGAAGCTTCTCCGCTAAGGCGATTGCGGAGCCGACGTCTTGCACGTTGCGCCCCACAAGTTTTTTGTTCGCCTATGGTTGGAGTCCGTCAAGAAAGAAGAATAGACGATCTTCTTCCGCCATATTGGGGATGGACAGCATCAACTTGGAGTACTTTTTGACATACTCCTTGAGAGTCCCGGTATGTTTGAGTCGTCGAAGTTGCCTCCTCGCAAGATATTCGACGTGCTCGGGATAGAATTACGCCTTAAGCTCGCGCACAAAGTCCTCCCAAGTCTTCAATTCGCATTGGCCCTTCTCGGCCTCTGCAGATCGCCGACGCCACCACAGCATCGCATCGTCAGCGAGTTACATTGATGCGACCTTGACTTTTTCCTCCCCTTCGTCTAGCCGCAGCGCCTTGATGTAGCGCTCCATGTGCCATAGGAAGTTGTCGATTTTTTTTTCGTCGCGCGTTCCCCTAAAAGATTGTGGCTCGGGAACACGTACCTTTGAAGCATACCCCCTGTGAGATTCAGGATCACGCCCTACCGCTTTCTCAAGGATTGTGACCCGTGACTTGAGGTCCTCGACCTCATCGACCCGGGCAACAAGATCATTGATCAAGGTATTTCGCTCCTCGTCTCGACGAGTAGTGGTCTCCTGAAGCCTTTGAAACTCAGTGCGAAAGGTTGTCATTGCAATAGTAACACTTTCCTCCATGCTACGAAAGTCAACGATAAACATTGTTAGAGTTTCAGCCAACTCAGAATATTGTTCACCTATTTTTGCCACGGCATCCTCCAATAACGCGAAGCGGTCCTCCAAATGAGCGTTATCCCTCGTGATAGCTCGCCGCTCTTTGCTCTTGCCTGGACTTGACTGCCTTGGAGGTTCAGCCACAACATCGGGGTTGCCAGCATCTGATGTTGACATGGTTCCTAGCTCGAACCAGCTCTGATACCAACTGTCACGGACTTAAGCTTTTTGCCTAGCAAAAGTTCGTGCGGCGCCCGCCTTCCTGCTCGAAGAGGGCAAGCCTTGCTGTCTATTTGCTAGCCCGGACCTTCGCGCCCTACGACTAAATGCAAAAGTAGAGAAAAGAGAAAGGAGTAGTGGTTCCGCAGAAAAAACTAAGTACTCTCTTTACTTAGAAAATAACACTACAAGATACAACTCTCTTTTGTTGAATTGGCCTTAATTAGCCAATTCTCCTATTTATAGGCTTATGTACAACTCACCCTCTAAGCCTACATTTACAACCTATGACTCTTGGCATCCCCTTGACATTAATGGTGGTGGCGGCATTGATGATGGAGGTTGCAAGTCTCTTCACCTTCCATAATGTCTCTTCACCTTCCACAAATAATGTTGAAGTTGGGCCAACTTGATAAGCCCACTTCGGTTTGGGCTAGGAACTTAGACTAAAATTTTCTAAGTCTCTAACAATAACCTATTATTTTGAGATCAACCTTCCACTCTAAAATTATATGAAATAACTGCTCGTCTAAAAAAAAAGAAAAAAAAAAAAAATCTATCAAAAAAATAGTATTTTACATACCCTAATTATCACTTTTAAAAATTTTAATATCTTTCTTGACTTCGATCGATGTAAATATATATATATTATATGCAGTATGCAATTGCTCAAGTGGACGGACAACAAACGTATCAAGCGTAGGGGACTCAGGCTATAATCAATGTTTGGACTCCATTAGTCGAAAACTCTGGTGAGTTCAGTTTTTGTCAGATCTGGCTTTCGGCAGGATCGTACGAAACCTCGGATCTCAACACAATTGAAGCGGGTTGGCATATATATATATATATATATATATATATATATATATATATATTGTGTGTGTGTGTATTGCATGCTAATTTACGGGAACATAAATTTTTCGTGTAAAATATATATATATATATATACATCAATTTTAATTCCGCATTTTTTTTTTTTTTCAAGCTTTGCTTGGTCGGCCTCTTAGGCCCCGTTTCGTACCTGGAACTACTTATACCCAAACAAAAATTTGGGGGGTGGGAACAAGCTGTTCCCATCCCCAGGTGGAACAAGAACAAGCTGTTCCCACCCCAGGTGGAACAACTCCACTGCTGTTTTTTTTTTTTTTTTTTCTTTTTTCTTTTTTCTTTTTTTTTCTTTTTTTTAAAAAAAATTAAAAAATTTTAAATTATAAGATATTTAAATTTATAAAATTTAAAATTTATTTTTTTAATTTTATAAATTTTAAAATTTTTAACTTACCTTTTAATAAATCTAAAAATATAATTTTTTATATTTTTTTAAAAATTTATTAATTTTAAAATTTTTAAATTTATGCAAATTTTTTTATAAATTTTTTTAAATGTATACTAATTTTAAAATTAAAATTTTTGCTTCTACTTTTGTAATTTTTTGAGATAATTAAAATTAAAATTTTTAACATTTATAAATTTTTAAATTTTAAATTTTATAGTTTTTAAAATTTGTAACTTTAATTTTTAATAAATTTATCAATTTATAAAAATTTAAATTTTATTATTTTTACAATTTATACAAATTATTAAATTTTTAATTTTAATTTTTAATAAATAATTCACGAAATTTTTAAAATTTTTAAATTTATAAATTTATACCTATTTTTATATACAAAATTTCGAATTTTAAAAAATTATAAATTTTAATTATATCATAAAGGATTAAATAGTCAATAAAAATTTATATCCCCTCTAACCTTCTTATTCTTCTTTAATTTACCAAACACAATTTTCTTTATATCCGGTATAACTCTTATACCCACCCAAAAATAAATTAACATTAGTTCATGCTAATACCATAACTTATACCTATCCCCGGTATAACCAAATTTTTCTTATACCCGAACCAAACGCAGCCTAATAGCTTAAGTTATTAGAGAATAATGATTGTTTCATTCTTTTAATGTGATACAAGAGTAGGAGATCCTGATATCAAAGTAGGAGGTTTAGAATTCGAGTCTAGCCAGGTTAAATTTTTTTTATTTTTTTTTTTAATTCAAGTTCATATCTTGAGCCTATCAAAATGTCTCGAGCACAGGTGTTGTCTTAAATCTATCAAAAAGTCTTATCCCCGGTATGAAAAGGAATGAAGCCTCAGTTCGAGTTTCGCTAGATTTTAATTTTTTGTTTAATTCATGTGACAACCTAATAGTTCTACATCGGATGGGAATAGAATTATGATTGGGTATATAAGAGACATGGATACTAATAATAATAACTAGGTTTAAGTATTTTTATCCGGTGGTTGGGCCCAACAAGTTATTATTGCTAGTGGACCAGGTCATTACATTTGGTATCAGAGCCAATCACCAGCCAAAAGTGTGTGACGAGTCTCGGCAGAGTCTGGATCTAGATGACAAGGCTAGCGAGACAAGTCTCATATCACCTGATAATTTTAATAATAATAGCTGGGCTTAAACATTTTGGGCAGGTGGTTGGGCCCAACAAATTATTATTGCTAGTGGACCGGATCGTTACAATTCTATGCATTTTGGGCCCAACAAGTTATTATTGCTAGTGTGTTGAATCGTTACAATTCAAGTCCATATCTTAAGCCTATCAAAAAGTCTCGACCAGAGCTGCTGCATGTCTTAAGTCTATCAAAAAAAAATCTCAACCCCATGCGTAAGAAAGAATGAGATCGTGAGTTCAAGTCTCGCCGGATTTTAATTTTTTTTTTTTTCGTTTAATTCAAATCTATATCTTTAAGTCTGTCAAAAAGTTACTCTTCCATATGCTGTCTTGAGTCTATGAAAAAAGAACTTGAGTTCAGAGGTGAGAGAAAATACTGTACAATTTAAATTTTGAGAGAACAATAGCTATTTTAAATAATATAACACTAATCATTAAGGCTGCGTTTGGTAACGGGAATAGAAAAATTTTGTTATATCGGGGATAGGTATAGATTCTGGTATTAGCAGGAATTGGTGTAAATTTGCGTTTGGTTGGTTTTATGAGTTATACCGGGATTAAAGGAAATTGTGTTTGGTAAATTATATAGGAATAAGGAGAATAAGATGAATAGGAAAAAATAGTGTTTGGTTGAGTATAGAGGAATAAGAAGAATTGATAAGTGATAAATTTTAAGTGGGAGTAAAAATTTTAATTTTTAAATTTATATAAATTTTAAAAAATACATAATAAAAATTAAAGTTTAAGTGGGAGTAAAATTTTAAAGGAGAGTAAATAAAAATTAATTTTTAAATTTTTAAAAATTTTAATTTTTAAATTTATATAAATTTTAAAAAATACATAATAAAAATTAAAGTTTAAGTGAGAGTAAAAATTTTAAATGAGAGTAAATAAAAATTAATTTTTTAATTTTAAGTGGGAGTAAAAATTTTAATTTTTAAATTTATATAAATTTTAAAAAATTTATAAAATAATTGTATAAATTTTATAAATTTAAAATTAATAATTTTTTTTTTCAAAAATGAAATAAAATAAAATTTTTAGATTTATTAAAAAATAAGTTAAAAAAATAATATTTATTAAATAAAAAATTTTAAATTTTAAAATTTAGAAATTTAAATATCTTTTAAAATTTAAAAATTTTAATTTAAAAAAATTTAAAAATTAATTTTTATTAGTGTATGGAAAAGAAAGGAAAAAAAAAAAAAAAAACTACCGTGGAGAGAGAGAGAGGAGGTGCAGAGGGAGAGAGAAATCCTCGATTCCCGTGCCAGAACCCCAATTCCAGCTCGGGGTGGGAATTCCAATTCCCACCCCCATACCCCCTATTCCAGATTAATTAGAATCCGGATTCCAACTATACCTATCCCCGTTTGGGTATGGAAACGGGGATAAGGGGGTTATTCCCTCCTTATCCCCGTTACCAAACGGGGCCTAAGCATTTAACCAACTGAGTGGTTATTCTCTTCATTCATATGCGGGCTTTTTTTGAAATTGATCCTATAAAAATTTAAATTTTTGAAAATGACCCTACAAAATTTATATTTACAAAAATGGTCCTCTTCCTGCCACGTCAGCGAGCCACGTCATCCGGACCGCCACGTCAGCTCGCCAGGGAGGTGGGTTTAGTTAAACTACCTGCGTGTTCTAAACACGCAGGCTCAGCCTGCGTGTTTAGAACACGCAGGTAGAACCAACGCCCTCGGCCAACGCTTCTTGATGCGCGAAAAAAACAACACTTCTTGATACACTAACTATTTCCACCCTCCTAGCTCCCCCCTCGGCCAACGCTGGTGGCGGCGAGAAGCTTCCTGCGCCCAAGATGCTCTCGGTATTCTTATTTGTATACTAATAATATCAAATACCTTAGTAATGTTTTCTTCGTTTTCTTAGTTTTCTTTTTTATCAATGAGAATGAATCATTGAAATTTAGATCAAGCGCGATGAGAACTCGGCAATGGCGGGTAAGGATGAGGACGGCGGCGGAATGCGTGCGCCGGGGGTGGTGGCCAGGCTGATGGGCCTCGACGCCGTGCCGGCGCCGGCAGTCAGCCGTCAGAACCGAAGAATGGTTATGCTTCCGGAGATAGCTGAGCCCTCGCAAGAATCACGACCTCGGAAGATGCAGAAGAGGGGTCAGTTGTTAGAGAGTCGGTCAAGCCGGAGTGAGGATTTGGCGGCGGCGGCGGCGGCGTCGAGGAGGAGAAGCCAGTTTATGCTTGCGTCGCCCGTCAAGTCCCCGAAATCGCCGATATCCGGTGGGAGGAACAGGGCTAGGCTGATTGGTGCTGCTGCGAAGATCCTCGAGCCCGGCTTGAGGCCGAGGGCTCGTCCTCCGCCTTCTCTTGCGCGTCTGGAATTTTCAGGTAATGATAGAGAGGGATCTGATGATGCTGATGATGCCTTGCTGAAGAAATCTGGACAAGCCTCAAATAATTCCTCTTTTGCCGGCTGGGTTCCGGGTGGAGCATTGGAGCCAAGATCAAGTTGTGAGGGGAAAGGAGAAAGTGATTGCGAGAACTTCGCTCTTTCCGATTTAAGTAATTCTTGCTCATCTCATGAGCCTGTTTAGAACATGCAGCCTAAGCCTGCGTGTTCTAAACACGCAGGCCGAGCCTGCGTGTTTAGAACACGCAGGTTCTACCTGCGTGTTTAACTAAACCAACCCCACGCCCCAGCCGCTGTGGCGAGCTGACGTGGCGGTCCGGATGACGTGGCTCGCTGACGTGGCAAGAAGAGGGTCATTTTTGCAAATATAAATTTTGCAGGGTCATTTTTAAAAATTTAAATTTTTATAGGGTCAATTTCAAAAAAAAGCCCTTCATATGCTTTTGTTCTCAGCTTTTAATTGTGAAAGATGGTTTTAATTGTACCATAACTCAGCTCCATTCAATTATGATCTTAAATTGTATCATAACTCAAGCCGTCCTAGAAAGATGGTTTTAATTGTACAAGTGGTTTATTAAAGGGATTAATTGAGACCAACAATGTAATGTAGCAGGAAGCCTGGTAATGGCATTTCACTTTGATAGGTAGTAATTGGATGTTGCATTTTTATGATAATTTTTAGAGGAAGAATTCAAAATAAAAACTTCATTTTGTAGAGAAGTACTTGTATCAATCACTTGGTAGGCAGGGTTTCTTAACATTGATTGGTGTGGGTGGGCTCTTGAAAAAAGGCCTTAGATTTTGCTGGTAGTGTTTGGAGTGCAGTTTCTTGGTTCAGGGCCCAAATACAACTAACTGTCCACTTAGATGCTTCTAGCCGTTGGGAGGAGCAGATGGGGAAAAAGGCACTTGAATCAAATAGTTGTTACTTGTTAAGAGCTTCTTCCAACAACTCTACAGACTACAGGTGATCGTAATTCTGATGGCCAATTCATCTTTACAGGCGCCGGAAGACTTGGTTGTAATCCAGTTCTTGATGCTGAAGCCAAAGCCACATGCCATGCCCTCACTAATTAAGATGCTCCTAGCGAACATCTTAACGAGAAAAATGGAGACCCCTCGGAAGCAAACATCTATCTTTTCTACTCATTTTGTTCCTTTCGTATTAATTACATCTCTCGCCAAACTAATCAGGTAGCTAATTGTTCCTTTCGCATTTTGATAAATATACTAATTTCTTTATATTTTGGGAGGATACTCATCCTCTACAACTATTGCAAAACCTTTTGTTACTAGATGCACCAAACTCTGCTGCTTCACAACAACCTGTTCCTATTTAATCTTTAATAAAAGTCTATTTCAAAATATATATATATATATATATATATATATATATTGCAAGGGATGGATTTTCTCCATCAATAACAAGGAAAAGTTGCTTCTTCGTGGTTCAGCATATTTTCACTTTAATATACTATATGATCCTAAACACCTTCAAAGATTTTATTGCGGTTCTCCGCACAAATATTTCGTCTGTATTGGGCTTGTAGCAAAGTCCCATTTCAGCCCTACCCAAAGCCCATTACAATATTTGGGTTTGGATTCAGATATCGAGTCGAGGGAAAATCATAACTCGAACGAAATCTGACACAACCAAATCGACGAAACACTTGTTATAGAAAACCAAAATAGAAAATGCATTATACCAACCTCATCATTTTCTTTTATAGCTTAAGTTTTTAGAGTAAGGAGTCCTGAACTTAGAAAGCATGAATTTAGCCCTAATGGCCAAGTGGTGGTGGAGATTCCTCACATATAAGAGCCTGCTATGGGGACCTCTCATCAAGGGGCTCTACTATGGACGAAGGAAGCCGTTGCGAGAAGGCTCCTCCTTTCGGCCGCTCTCTCAGTGGTGGCGTAACGTTTTAGCCACGAGAGATATCTTCAGTTGTGGCCTGACTTACTTACTGGGTGATGGCCTTACTGTCCGCTTTTGGTCGGACATCTGGGCAGCTCAAGCACCTCTTAGCACTCTTTTCCCAACAATCTTCTCAGCTGTTAGGGGGAAGAAAAGTAGGGTGGCGGAATGTCGGGGGGTGAACGGGTGGAAGTGGGGACATATCCTTCGGGGGTTCTCTCCATCTAACCCGACGGAATTGGCGATGATCACCCTGCTCAAGGAGACTATCGCGGAGATTTCAACCCGGCCGATAAAAGATGAAGCTCGCTGGAGATGGACTCAATCCGAGGGTTTTTCGGTTAAATCCCTTTATCTCTTCATCGAGAACGGCGGGGTATCTGATCACCGCTTCAGGGAAATCTGGAAGATCAAAGCCCCTCTCAAGGTCAAAATCTTCTGCTGGTTAGTCCTAAGAGCTAGAATCAAGACTAAAGACAACCTGCTCAAAAGGGGGTGGACCGGGGACGGCTCTTGTGTCCTGTGCCTAGAAGAAGCGGAGACGGTGGACCACCTGTTCCTAAACTGCCACCTTTCCAGAAGCATTCTACAGGCGTTACAGCTGAATATGGCTAATCTCATTAATCCCAATAACTCAGCGACAATTGCTGATGTCTGGAGCCACTACTGCCAGAGAAGAGGAGCTTTACGGGCTAGAGAACTCTCCGGACTAGTAGCGGTTTGGTGGACGATCTGGCTTGAGCGTAATAGGAGAATTTTCGAAAATCGCAAGAGGACAGCGGGGGGGATCTGTACGGAGGCGCGCGATTATCGGAGTCGGTGGGAACTACTTGATGCACCTCTTTAGTATTTTTTTTTTTTTTTTTTTTTTTTTTTTTTTTTTTTTTTTTTTTTAGGCCCTGTTGCCTACCCTTGTTGCCTAATTCATCACCCTTATGAATGAAGCGGTAGCATGCTACCTTCCTCTCAAAAAAAACCCTATTTGGAATTCAGAATAACTTATTCGGCATAAGAATTTTTTAATGTGAGTATAAGAAAGGAGTTTGATTTTTGCTCTTTGAAAAAAAATAATTTGAAGGCCGAATATAGCATCTGATTTTAAACCTTTAATCGCACTCCTTATCTACCAAATGTACAAAGAACCAAATATTCATGTGTCCAAACAGAGCCCACGTGAGTAGTTGATTTTTTTTTTTACAGATTAACAAGTTATTGTGAAATATCTTTCATCTGCAACTGCTGTATTTGAACTCTCGTGAGTAAAATCAGCTACTTTTCAGTTAAAAGTCACACTTAGTTTGACATGAATCAGGTGAACTTCTTTGGCTTTTTCTTTACTTTTTTTGTTTAATGAAAAACTGCTTTTGATGTTGTTTCTTTTTGTGACCGGTGCATGAAACTCTGATGAGAAAAAAGGAGAAGCAGATGCCGGGTATCTATCACCAAAGGTCTATTTGGCCAAATTGGAGCTTTTGCAGAGAAGCTGCTCGTGTAGAAATATCTGAACAAGTGTAAACTATTTACGTCTTCATATTTTTTTAGTATGGTATCAGAACAAAAGCGTTAAATAATTTGAAACAATCGTTATTTTCTAAAAAATTAAGCCGGTAGAAGACAAGAGATTTAAATAATATAAAACAATCATTATTTTCTAAAAACGCTAGGATCCTGGCGTGATTTGAACTCAGTACTTCCTGTTCTGAAACTATATTAAATAATATGAAGTAATCGTAAGTTTTTAAAAACTTACTTGATCGAGAAAGGTGTTTAATTTTTATATTTTAAAGGAGGCCTGAATTCGAATAAATAAAAAAAAAAGTATTTTTATACCATTTTTTATATTTAACAAGAAGGCCAGAATTGGCATATTTATGCTACTAGATCCAAAATAGATAAATAGCGGATATGAGAGCTGAGCGTAGGACCTCCTGGAATAAGATGCAATTCTATTTTACCCACGAGATTGATATGATTTAAAATGAGTCGAGAATAATCCTAACAATATGCATCTACTGCAGGGATACCACATCAGTGTGATATTATTATCCACAATCCAAGAGCATCGAATTAACCTTACACGAAGTTACTGAGAGAAATATGAAATCGACACAGCACAAACCCTTATAATCCAAAAACAACATGATATAAGATGAATAAGGAGTTAAACTTTTTAAGCATTTAAGATTTTATCATCGATATTTAGACCGTCTTTAAATTTGCGTGACTAATAATGCAATTATCAAACACGAACATGACTTACGAGCTCGAATTTTTTTTTGATTAAACAGGGGTATATCCTATTTGAGAAGCATACAGGCTAAGATGTAAGGTAGGAGAAGAGGAACAAGATTTTGCTGGATATGGGAGCAACTCAACACAACACCATATAAATTAAACATAAAACCAATTAATGCTCTCGAACCCCAGTATCGAAATCCATAATCTAAACCCCAATTCTACGCTTCTAGATTGACCCCCAGTATCGAAATCCATAATCTAACAGCAGTGGCAACCCCAATTCTACGCTTCTAGATTGACGGTCGTTGAATAATCTCGCTTTCCGCTCTTTCCATAACTCCCAGCAAGCTGCGGGATCGAATTGAACTGGAGTCACAAAACATTTTCCTCAAATAATTTGTCTTAACAAAACTACTTATAAATAGATAATGAGGTGAACTAGATTTGCTTCCTCCATGATGTATATCATACATCATATCAGTAAAATAAATTAGATAATTTCACTTAATTGCAAGCTCATAATAGTACCCAAAATCAAAGCATTAACACCTCATCAAATAAGGGCTAACCAAATAAAGATATGAAAACTAACAGTGCGTTATGCGTGGTAGCGAAGTTGAGACTGTCGATCATTTACTAGCGAGATGCGTATTTAGTAGATTTTTGATATTCAAGAGCCTAGAAGGTAGGCACATTCTAGATTCTGCGGCGGAGGTCGGGTATATGCGAGGTTCTATTGGAAAACAGCACCAAAATAACAGCACCAAAGGACCTGACTTTAACTGCTGCATGTTGATGGATGATTTGGCGGAAAATAAACAATGCGATTTTTAGAATGCAATCTTTTAACCCCTTAGCGACCATTAAAAGAATTCAAGATGAGGAAAAAGAATAAGCAGAATTTTGCAGCTTGAAATAACGGATTTTAAATTTGGATTGTTATCTTGTTTCTTTTTTATTTTATGTCCCCTTTAATTTTTTCCAAGGCCCTGATGTCTTAATTTCTGTAGCTAAATTTATTTAACGAATGAAGAAAGCAGATAACGTGCTACTTTTATTTTTTTTTTAAAAAAATACCTCATCAAATAAGTAAATTGCAAGCTATTAATCTTATAATTCAAGGACAAATCACAAGGTGTCAAAGTCCACATGCAATATTCCCAATTGCACATGACACCAAGAACAAGCGCACGCACATCCTTAAATCAAACCCAACATAGAATAGAGGTAATTGCTTATATAACTCTGAAAGGTTTCGACTTTTTTTCATTTATTCCTCTTAAAAGATTAATATATAATAAAAATATTTTTTTAATATTTTAAAATTTTTTCAAATATATTTTTAGAGTTAAATTCGGTTAGTGAACTATTAACAACTATTGTAATCTCTATAAAATTACTAATCTATTCTTTCAAATATTCTATTTTACCGTCACAAGCTTATCTTGTTTGTTCTTAAGTTAGAGGCAAAATAAAATATTTTAATTTTTTATCTTTTCAAATATATTTTTTTTTTTTACCGTCACCAACTTTTTTTTTTATTTATCTTTAAGTTAAGAATAAAATAGTTATTTTAATTTCTTTTTAACTCTAGTAAAATTTTAACTTGAATTTAATTCGAGATAACTTAACGAATACTAATAGTATGGTTATTTTGGTTATTTTGAATACCGAAGGAATATGCGAACGTATTTGAAGATAAATAAATAAATAAATAAATAAAATATTTCTAAACTATTAAAAAGGGATAATTGCCTGTGTACCCCTGAAATATGAAGAAATATCTGATTTACCCCTCTTATTTTTTTCTTTCCAATATACCCTTCATACGTTCCACCGTTATTAAAAATACCCCTACCGTTTCCCTTTGTTAAGTTAACTAGGGTTAAACTAGAGTTAAATAATAATCGGAGTTGAAAACTATGAGATATACCTATTTTGCCCGGGTTTAGGGTTTAGGGTTTAGGGTTTAGGGTTTTAGGGTTTAGGGTTTAGGGTTTTTTAGGGTTCCAGGGTTTAGGGTTTAGGGTTTTAGGGTTTAGGGTTTAGGGTTTTTTAGGGTTTTAGGGTTTAGGGTTTAGGATTTTAGGGTTTAGGGTTTAGGGTTTAGGGTTTTAGGGTTTAGGGGTTTAGGGTTTAGGGTATATTTAAAAGGGCAAAATAGTAATTACACACAGATAACGGCAGTTCTAAACGGTACACTAACAGAGTTTAACTTCAGGGGTATTTTTGAAAGAAGTTGGAACGTAAGAAGGGTAGTTTTAATATTAGCCTTCTAAGAGGGGTAAATCTGAAAACAGGAAAATTTTTAGGGGTATGTAGGAAATTGCCCCTATTAAAAAATATATAAAATATTATCCCACGAATAAAAGGCGAGTTAATAAAAAAAAAATACTAATATGTGATATATGCTCTCTCTCTTATTTGGTACTTTTACGAGCATCATAGCCGGACTATATATATATATATATATATATATATATATATATATATATAGTGTAGTTAAAATACTATTGATAATTTGAAAATAATATTTACTATCAATTTTTATATATTTTTTTTGATAGAAAGGTAGCATGTTGTCTACTTTGTTCATTTTTTATAAAAATAAATTTAGCTAGAAATTGTGAGGCGACTAAACTTTGAACTTGGGATCTGATCGAGTATCAATCACTAAATATTTTACCACTTGCACTAGAGATACTATCAAATTTTTAATCATTGAATATTTAGGGTTTAGTAAAAGTTGGTGGAATAGTAATAATCAAATAGTGAAAAAGTTGAGAGCAAATACTATTCATATACTAAACTTATATTTTTAAAAAATGATTTGTATAGATTAAGATTTAAATTTTTTTTTTTTTTTCAATTTTTTATTCAGTAGTAGACTCTCAATCTAATTTACTGTTTATGAGCCCGCACATGTTCGGCTCGTTTATAAACGATATAAACGAGCCGAATATAAGCTGAATCTTTTAACTAAATATTTTAACGAGCCAACTCATGTTCAGCTCATTTATTAAATAAATTAAATGAACCGAACACACGAACCGAGCTTGCTCGTGTTCCGTTTGTTGACATCTCTAACCGGATGCACCAAATATATATAGGCAGGACACATGTAAACAAATGAAGGCCCCTTTAGTATATAGTAGTAGATAGATAGTATCACATAGCACTTCAAAGTTCAAAGTATGTGTGTAAACAAATTGAAAGGGCATTTTTTTCAAAATAATCTTTTAAATTTGAAAAATTAGTGATCTAACCCTCCAACAAAATTTATTTAGAAAATTGGTCTTGTTTTTTTGCGTTGCTAGGACCACATAACCATCGGATTCGATACATATGTGGACTAAGAAGAAAATTGTTCGCCAACTGTTTGTCCTAAAATGTGGTAAACAATGCATTAATTTATCAATATTTTTACTTTTTATAAGAAAATGGTAAACTATTCAGCTCCTTTTTATAATATAATAAAACTCCAATATCAAAATAATGAATTATTCATTACTTTTTAGTATTTTTTCTTAACCACTTTTGTGTTTTTTTTCCTTTCTTCTTTACTCTAGTTGGGAATTATAATAAAAATAGTGAATGATTCACTATTTTTATTAAAAAAAATATATAGTATATGATTCATCATCTTAAAAATTTTCTAAAATATTATATCCCAAAAATTTGAAGAGTAATTTTAAAAGAAGTCCAAATCAAAAGGTATGCAAAACCTGCGGTTGCCGCCTCGTGCGCAGAAATTTCAACTATAGAACTATCACTAAGCCAAACACGAGCGAATTGGACCGGCACGTGTTAGTTCATTATTACACAAGCTGAACACAAACGAGCCGACTTTAGCTCATGTTTGCAAATTTCGAGGTGAAAAATTTAACTTATGTTCTGCTCGTTTATTTAGACAAGCGATCGATCTCAAGTACATTTCGAGTCAAATATGAATTGACTCGCGAACAGTGAGCTGAATTGCCAACCCTAGTGGATTATCAATCTCACTGCTAGTCAGTATTGAGATGCATCTAATTATCTAAACCTTCTATATTAGATTCTTCGGATTCATCCAACAGCAAGATTGAGCAGTTAAATCCTGCGCTAGCACATCAACACCATATCAGAATTAGCCTTTTGGGAAACATGTTGATGCTCTCATCTCCACTTTATTAGACTCAGTAGTACACCACCCCACATGGGCCCAAAATCATTCAATCCAAAATCAAAAACCAACCTAAGTGTTGAGTACTCAATTGTGTTCCAATTCCCTTTTCCTTTTGTGTCTCCCCCACCATTCATTTTGTGCACTCACCCATGCGTGACAAGATCATAGAAAAACATGCAAAAGTGTAGCATAGCATTGTGCACTCCCTTGTGTCTCCTAAGGTTTAAAACTACACCTAAAAGTTACATGTTTCCTGGCCCCTTTTTTTTTAGGAAAATGCTATGTGTACACCCCTTTCGGGGTGTACATCATACATTCCCACCCATCCAATGGGTGGGGGTGTGGTAAGAGTCACTTCAAGTGACCCTTGAAATCACCCCACCCATTAGATGAGTGGGGTGTATGATGTACACCCCTTTCGGGTGTACATGTAGCATTACTCTTTTAGGAAAATGCTATGTGTACACCCCTTTCGGGGTGTACATCATACATTCCCACCCATCCAATGGGTGGGGGTGTGGTAAGAGTCACTTCAAGTGACCCTTGAAATCACCCCACCCATTAGATGAGTGGGGTGTATGATGTACACCCCTTTCGGGTGTACATGTAGCATTACTCTTTTAGGAAAATGCTATGTGTACACCCCTTTCGGGGTGTACATCATACATTCCCACCCATCCAATGGGTGGGGGTGTGGTAAGAGTCACTTCAAGTGACCCTTGAAATCACCCCACCCATTAGATGAGTGGGGTGTATGATGTACACCCCTTTCGGGTGTACATGTAGCATTACTCTTTTAGGAAAATGCTATGTGTACACCCCTTTCGGGGTGTACATCATACATTCCCACCCATCCAATGGGTGGGGGTGTGGTAAGAGTCACTTCAAGTGACCCTTGAAATCACCCCACCCATTAGATGAGTGGGGTGTATGATGTACACCCCTTTCGGGTGTACATATAGCATTACTCTTTTTTATATGAAAAATGCTATGTGTACACCCCTTTCGGGGTGTACATCATACACCCCACCCATCTAAGGGTGGGGGTGTGATGATGGGTCACTCTTTGTGACCCGTAAAAAATATCGGCACCATTAAAATGGTGGAGGTGTATGATGTACACCCCTTCGGGGTGTACATGTAGCATTGCTCTTTTTATATATATATATATACATATATGTGGCATTAAAATAAATAAAACGTGTAGCTTTTTATCATTGCTAAAGTTGGGGTGTACTCAATGGTGTGTAGAATATTCTACAATTGAATGTATTGATTTAGGTTCGTTTTTATATACTCAGAATTTTGGCCATAAAAATATAAGTACTTAGGACTTGTTTTCGATTCTTTCTTCTTCCTTTTTTTTTTTCTTTTTTTTTTTTTTTTTATTTGGTTAGCAACAATAGCCAGCTATTATTATACCTTGGAAAAAAGATATGAGAGTTTTGAGCCTCGAAAAAAGCAGCTTTGGTAGGACTTGCTATTCAACTCGCTGTTCACAATTCAGCTCACATTCAATTCGAAATGAGTTCGAAATTAGTAACTTATTTAATCAATAGGTCGTATACGATCTGAATATTTTAGCACAAAATCTAAATAAGTCGAACATGAGTTGGTATCAGCTTACTCTCTTTCGACTCAAATATAGTTTGAATATATATATATATATATATATAGAGAGAGAGAGAGAGAGAGAGAGTAGAGCTTATATGTTTTTAAAAATATAAATCGATTCATACTTGTGAATTTTTTACCATTGAATTTATATTAAGATTTATATTTTTTACTTTTTCTTTCTCTCTATTTAGTTGATTTTACAATAGCACAAATCTCAATACAAATCCAACGGTAAAAAACTCACAAGTATA
>CM055081.1:5115197-5137696 GCA_029204045.2 Tillandsia leiboldiana
CAAGCCCTTTAATTAAAAAGAAATTTTTTTTACTTTTTACTTTTTCTTTTCTCTTTTTTTCATTAAAGAACCTACACGGATCTCAATGCGATCCAATGGCTACAAAATGGGTGACAAAGTTGGGTTGGTGCTATCAATAGCATTCCAGCCCAACTCTATATATATATATATATATATATATATATATATATATATATATAGATAGAGAGAGAGAGAGAGAGAGAGAGAGAGAGAGAGAGAGAATTAGGTTGGAATACTATCGATAGCACCAAGTTATTGGTGCTATCAAGTTTTTAGTCTTTGGATTAAAAAATGTGTGGTTAAGATAATAATGGTCCCTTAGGGTTTATTAGGTGGTTTGTTGAATAGTAAAAATTTGAAGGGATCACTATAATTCTAAACGCATATTTTTTTATCCAACAGTTGAAAACTTAAATTTTATATATATATATATATATATATATATATATATATATATATATATATAATAATAATAATAATAATAATAATAATAATAAAATTAGCACCAATATGACACACAATACAATTGAAGTTCACATTCGTGCTCAAACTTCGTAAACCTATATTTTATTCAACAAAATTCAATTTCTTAAACAAATTAATATAAACATATATTCTAGTATAAAATCCATAATATATTAACAAAAAATATAATAAAATATTATTTTATTCTCCTAAAATATACACTAGCTAGCATCAACCCCTTTTATCTCTTAATGGTGAAAACGATTGAATACGATCAAATTAAAAAAAGATAATATAGATTTAGATATAAATATATTTTAAATAGATATATTTGCATTCGAAATTCAATCAAAATTTATGATAAGCACTTTCACCTATAATTAATAATAGTTTTCTACATAAAAATATTTTATAAACAGAATCATAGATATTATGATTTATTTTATTTTTTTGTGGGTTGATAGAAATTTTGGGCATTGCTGCGTCCAAGAGGCAAATAATTTCCTTTTGAGAAGGGAAATGGATGAGGATCGATGAAGGGCTCTTCAAAGAGAAATTGTTCACATGTTCTTTTTGATGGTGATGGCGATGGCGATTTGACCTGAGAGATTGGGTGGTCCAACCCAAACACGTGCGAGTCAATTAGTCGACTTAAACCAGGGCGCACGGATTACATTCCCCGCCGCTTAATTTGATATAATTATAAATACACTATATTTAAAAAAAATTATATATACATAAAAATATTTAAGCTCTTTTATAGTTTTGTGCAGGTTATTTAGTTGCATGCAGTTGAAATTTATATTTATAAATTCTAAAATTTTTATTATTGAGAATCTAGTATTTGTTCTAATTTTAAATATTTTTATAAATTCATAATTTTTTTTGACATCGACTGATGTTGTCTCGGTAGTAGTTTCGATATTTATTATTAAAATTCTGTAATAAAAATATCAAATTAAATTTTTATCATAAATTTATAAGTAAAAACTTAATTTTTTATTTTAGCTTCAACTCAAGTTTTTTTTCTGAATCTCTCGCATACATCTCTTATTTTTTATAAATCTAAAAAATTTCTCTCTCATTCTGTGTATGAGTTATATTAATGATCCACAGCTACAAAAAGCCAAATGCGTTCTCTTGCGCTTATACACTAGATGCATTCAAAATCACGCCATCTTAATTATTCCATATGATAGTTAGTTCCGAAGTATATAGATAGTATAGTTACATCCAAATCTTAATCTAATTTGATTTCTAATATAATTTATATTTAAATTTTAATTAATTTAATTTTAACCGATTTCAATATTTATTCTAATTCAACGAAAAATCAATCATAAATCTGATCAAATTATAATATTTATGTATGTAGATGATAAAAATCGTTTTATATGAATCTACGGAACCAAACATTATATTTGTATATATTTTATACAGATAAGAAAACATGCAATCAAAAATTAAAGAGCGGTGGATCTTTATTGGCTTTTCCACTTTAAAATTATTATAGGAATGATTAATTAAGTGGTTAATTAATGAAATGGGTGGCAGGAAAATGTGCACCTGGAAAGAGTGATTGATTGGTCCCCTCCCCTTAATATTACAGATTGGAAAAGTGAAAGCGACGTCTCCCTTGCTCTCTAATTTGTGGTCCGTCTTTTTCTTTATTACTAACAGATAATATTCATTCGTAAATAAAGATACAAATATATATATACATACATATAGAAAATGCTACTTGTACACCCCCAAAGGGGGTGTACATCACACACCCCACCCATCCAATGGGTGGGGTGTGGTGAGGGATCACTTCATAATTTGTGAAGTGACCCCCCCATTCTTAGATGGGTGGGTGTAAGATGTACACCCCTTTAGGAGTGTACATATAGCATCGCTCCATACATATATACATACAATGCAGGCACATGCAGTGTCGAAAGCCGCAGAGAAAATATAAGAATAGAAAAAGAGATATACGGAGATCATGAATCTGATATTTACTATAATTGAAGATAATGAATTTTAATATATTTTTTAATTTAAACCGATTAGAAATAATGAAATAATCAAACTTAAAAATTTAAAAAACTACAAAACTTTTTTAAAAATAACTTACAAAAATAAAAATAGAGGCCTAAACAGTAGATCTCGAAAAGTATTTTCTAAATTAGAGTTGCATGCTGAAGACTAAAAAATTATGGCCATTTAAAATTATTTCAGGCCGCCGCTTGTACATAAAAACTATTGAACTCGACAAAATTTTCAGGTTAACTTGATTCAGTCACGCCTTTTCAAAAATCCTAATGCTGAATTACTCGCATCATACACACATTATTCTTGGTGGAGAGCATATAATATAGCACAAAATAGAGTTTATAAAATACAATTCTTAGGTGGTCATATCGTCGTCCTTAGCATAGATGATAAAGCGTTTGATGATTGTTATCTAATTCATTATTATTACAGTGATTCATAATGCATTACAGTAGTGATTAATGCCGCGTAGTCCTTACATAAAACATTACAGTGATTCATTATCATTTTCTTCGTAAAAAATATAAATAAAAAACATAAGCACAATCAAATAATAAAAGCGGACTTTTTCTAAATTAATCATTCAGAAATTTAAATTTAAAAATACTATCTTCTAAAAAAATTATTCAGTAATATAATCGTCTTCTCACCGAATCTTCTCACCGAATCAATGCCTAAATAAAATTATCAAAACAATATATATAACTATTCATTATTTTTACAAAAACGATAAATAATTAATCATAATTATAATAACCCTCAAAAATAAAATAAATACTTAAAGCATGGAATAATTTATCATTTTTATTATATTTTGGAATTGTCTTAAATGACCAACGATTCAACGTTTTCATATTAATCAGGAACATCATTTCCCGTAGTGGTCGTAAAAACTATTAATACGACATAGTCCTTGTATGGATAGTTACAGTAAATTTTAAATACTTTTTTTTTTTTTTTATCGAAAATAATCAAGTGAAATAACAGAAGCAGTTGGTAAGCAAATTGGTACGAGTATAATTTAATGCCGCATAATTCTCTAATAAAAGATCTGCATGATTCTTTATTAATCCACTATTGGCCCACAAGGGTGTTTGGTGAGTGCCCCCCATAACACATCAATGCTATTTAAACTTTTCTTCTTTTTTATTTGTCCCTTTATATATATATATATATGTTTTGCTTTTAAAAGTTTAATTTTTTTTTTCATGATTTTACTTTAATTTAGATGACAAGGTATTCAAATTGATGATTAATTTCGTTAAATCTTTTTAAAATATTTATAATTTTTAGTATATCAAATATTATAATTTTTTGATATATATTATTTATCAAGTAATGTTCAAAAATATGTGATATAATTTTTACGACTAATTTTTTAAACCGCTTGATCACTAAATAAATAATATAGAAAATATTATAAAATTTAAATGTTAGAGAGTTTAAATGATACAAATTAAGTCAAAATTAAGCTAATCATATATTCAAAAATTTTATCATCGAAAAAACTAGTACGAAGGCTTTGGAACTTAAAAAAAAAACACTCCATATTAATTATATGTATTTATTTTTTTATTAATATATTAAAAAATATAGAAGTGGTTAAGAAATAAATCATTCTTGAAGCCAAAAATGGTGATCTACTCACAAACATTGTCTTATTTTTTTGTTTCTTTTTATTATTATTATTATTGTTATTATTAATTTTTTTATTGATAAAATTATACAGAATTCATCTAAGATAATTTTAACTCCACTACTCAATTTTTAAACATTTTGATTTTACTATTTAATTTTTTAATAATAATTTAATTTCATATATCGTCCACTGATTTTATTCAAATAAATTAAAATATTAGATAATAAAATTAAAATTTTAAAAATTTTAATAATAAATTTAAAAAAATTTATAATTTAGAAAAAATTTATAGATGCGTTTTGTTTGGTGCACACCTCACTATACGAGGCATGCACCAAAATTTGTTATCGGTTTGTTTGTTTCGACGTAAGTGGACTTTGGGTTGAATTAGAGTTTAGGTGAAAACTATTTCATTTGTCCGGTTTGTTTTGGTTGTTGTGAAAGTAAAATTCTGTCAGTTCTGTTGTTTGTTTGGCAGAAAATAAATAATATAAAAGATGCAATTCTCTACTTCTGTACTTGTTTCATAAAAAATTATTCAATTTCTACACCGCTGGTAAATTTACCTCCCACATTATATAATTTTCACTTTTGTAACTTAATAAATAATAAATTATAATATAATAAATAAATAATAATATAATTATATTTCTATGCAATTATAAAATAAAATTTAAAATAATTATATTATTTTTTTAATATATAAATTATAATAATGCAACTAATAAAATCCTAAAATAAAAAATTATTAACATTTAACAAATTAATTTTCATCGTATTTTAAATATATAAATTAAATAAAAAATATATTAACACTTAAATGATCAAATTTTATTATATTTTAAACATGTAACTCAAATATTACCATAACAAAGTTCCTCCCTAAATGTTTTACTTTTCTCCCTCACTCCACTACACCATAATTGACATCGCCCAATGATGGAACAAAATCAATGGTATTTTAAATAAAATGGCTATTCGACCATAATAATTTACCGTGATCCAAACAACGAAAGTGATCTACTTCGTCAAAAATTATTTCTTCCCTTCCCACTTACGGTGAAACAAACATGCCTTAACTTCAAATGTTAATGACCCATTCAAATAAAAAAATTGAAAAATTATATTATAAAATTAAAATTTTTAAAAAATAAATAATAAATTTAAAATAATTTATAATTTAGGGTGTGTTTGATGGCCGTAAAATATACTGAAATTTACTTTTCTGCTTGAAAATTTATTTTCCGTGTGTTTGTTGGCCGTAATATTTTTTTTTTAAAAAAAACCACTTTTACGGTTTTGAAAAAAAATAAAGTGTTTTTATTTTTCACTGATTTTCAGCAAAAAAGCGAAAACTCAGCTGCGATTTTTTTTTTTTCATTCATTTTTTTTTTTCCAACCAAACAAATATAAATTTATTTTCTTTCAACCAAATAAATATTGATAAAAAAAAAAAATCTACAAATCAAACACTATAAAATACAAAATATGTTTTTCATTGAAAAAAATTTATACCAAAATTTATTTTTTAGAATTTTACGTGCAACCAAATACTCCCCGCAAGTAAACTTAGTAAGTTTTTATTTAGCTAAATTACAAAAAATTCCTTTATAATATCCCATTTTTTCACTTTATTTCCTGTCTTTTAAAAATCTAAATTTTGTCCCCTCATAATTACGGAATTGTGTATTTACCCCGCCGTCAGCATTCCGTGAGTTAACCATAAATTTCTTAGTGGATATACCGAAAATACCTTTCAAACCCCATCCCCTCTGCTGCCTCCTCACTATTCGTCGGGTAACGCCGCCTCCATCGCCGCCGCCAATGGAAAGACGCTGTCACGCGCCGCTCTTTTCCGACCCCATCCTCCTCCTCGAACTCCGAACCGCAAACCGGCATCACCGCCGGAATAGCCGTCTTCTCCGGCGGCGGCACTGTGGACGAAGAAGTTTGGGTCTCGGGCTATTACAGAGAGCGCGACCGCATTAGAGAGAGAAAGAGTCGGAGAAGAGAGGCGACAATGAAAAGACAGACAACCTGTTATGTGGAAATAGATAAGAACATTATCTTTATTTCATCTATTCTGTTAATTCCGTTGGCCCAGATAACTCCGTAATTATGATATGACAAAATATAAATTTTTAAAAGACAGAAGGATAAAATAAAAAAAAATTAATATTATAGAAATTTTTTTTGTAATTTAATATTTTTATTTTATTTTTAATTTTTTGCGTTTTGTTTTGGTGCACGCCTCACTGTACGAGCGCACGTGACGTGGAATTACAAATTTAGTGCGTCCGCACACTGTGCCGTACGCGGACAAATTACTTAAAACTGTATTAGGAGAAAGAGAAAAATATATGAAACTTATTTGATTTATAGATCATTTAGATTATCTATTAAATTTTAAAAAATTTTAATTTTGTTATTTTATTTAAATTATTTATTAATATTTTGACTCTAAAATTTAAATTATTTATTTATTTTAATAAATTTATAGATATAAAAATTATATAAAATATACTAACTAAATTTATAAAGATAAATAACTTATTTAAATTTTAAAGTTAAATTATTATTTACTAATTTAAACTAAATAAATTAAAATTTTAAATAGTAAAATTAAAATTTTATATCTCATGCATGAGTCACCATCATCATGAGATCTCGCATGGCATCATCCCCTACACAAATATAAATATAAATATAAATATAAATATATACATATAAAAAAATAAATATATTGCTTGGTGACGTGGCCCATGAGGCAACGAATGGGATCTACGTATATGCCACGTTAATTAAATTGGTAAAATTAGTCCACGGGGGAAATTCTCCGCACAATTCCTCACATAATAACGTAGCAAACAAATTTGAATTTTTATAATTCCAAATTTAGACTTTCAATTTAGTTCAACGTACTTGTCAAAATCAGCTACCGTTGATTAATCAAAACAAGCAATTCAATCATAGTTTGAGCTTCTTTTCTTCTTTTTTTTTCTTTTTTTTTCTTTTTTTTGACTTTGATGTTATATATTATAAATAAACTGTTTTATTGGATATAATTATAAATACAGTATAATTAAAAATATATATAGTGTTGGCTTTAAAGGTCCCGTATATATCCAACTCTGTAGCAGGAGGCGAGGCTGGATCGAGTCACGTTCGCAATGATAAGAGACTGGATCAAACCGAATCATATTCGAAGTGACGTGAGGCTGATTAATTAGGTGGAATCACAATTGAGATCTATTGGTAGTGTGTTTGTATGTTTTAAATGAATTAATTATATATTTCTAACCGTTCGATCTTTTGGAATGAATGATTAGCGTCAACAGTCCGATAACTGATATCGAAGCCAGAGGTCATAGACAAGTGGTATTGACCGAATGCTACAAATTTGTACATATATTGAAAAAAAAATTATTCGTTTAAAAGGACTAGCATCCTGCTCTATAACGAAAGGCTGATTGGACTGAGCCATAATCGAAACCTGTAAATATTATATTTGTACGCTTTAAATAAATTTATTACATATTTTTTAGTACAATTCAAATTTTTAGAATTAATAAGTAGTGCCAACGATTAAACATATACTACAATTGCAACCAAATATATTTGTTTGGTTGGATGTAGTAAAAAGTATTACAATTATAAATAATTTATTTAGTTGACTGCATTTAAGACCGGTAACAAACCGAACATGAGCCAGTTAGTTAAAATATCAAGTTGAAAAGCTCAACTTATGTTTGATTTGTTTATTAACGAGTCGAATACAAATTAACTTATAAATAGTAAATTAAATTGGCGAAACTACGATTGAATGAAAAAATAGAATAAAATATATAAATTAAAATTTTAATTTATTAATTAAAATTTATAAAATATAATTTTTTTTTTATATTTGAATTCGTCTAAAATTCATGTGGCCTAAGTGGTAAAATAAAGAATAATTTATAGGTCAACAGTCAGAAACTTAAGATCTTAGGTTTGGAGCTTTATTATTATTTATTATTATTATTATTTTGTAGCCAGCCATATTATTAAAATTATGTTAGACACCAAAAATTTTGACCACCCTGTTGTTTAATTAATTTTTATTATTGTTATTATTTAAAACCATGATCTTTTTTTTATTATATATTTTGACTTTAAATAAAAAAATAATAATATGTATCCTACAAAACCTATCTACAACTTAACAAATATCCACAAAAGTGGAAAATATTTAAAATATTCTAAAAAAACAAAATGTCCTTATAAATATAAGAAGTGGCTCTGAATTTATAAATCTGATTTTCATAAATATTCTCTAAACATATATTTTAAAAATATAAAATTTAATTTTTAAATAATTTAAATTATCTAAATCATATTTAACGGTGTCGATTGTTATTTTGAAAGCTCTAATATCGGGGTATTCCAGCTGTCACGCCCCGGGTGGGAACCAGAACCCGGGCTCGCCAACAGATCCGCCATGCACACGGAATTTTCCATGTACACGAAGCGTCGGTAACCTGCTCAGATATAAATGTACAATAAAAGAGCATAATACAGAGCTGAACTAAAGTACTACATAATATCTCAGACTGGAAAAGAAATAAAAACTGTAAAAAATACAATAAACTCCCAGCTCACCAAAATAATACACCCAGCTGGCCAAAGCCAGACCACAAAATAAAAGTGAACTACTACAGTCTGAGAAAAGGGGTACAATATCTGTCTAACAGCAACTCACAGCCTCACAGGAGATCTATCTACTCAGCGATCCCCTCACCTCGATCAGCTGCCGATGGCCCAGCAGCTCCTGCAGAAGCCTCTGCAAAACAAGGAAAAGAAAGAGAGAAAAACAACAGTGGGGGTGAGAACCACTAGTAAACCAGTAGCCTCCCCCTGTGGGTAAAGCCTCAAACTCCGACGTACCCACTAAGTCTACCAGAGACAAAGAATGAAGAAAGTGGTAAGCTATAAAACTACAGATAAGAAGGAACTACCACTAGTAAGCCTCTAAATGCAGTGCCAAAATGAATGACTGTAAGTATGCATCAGTAACCGCATCTGTCCAAATAAACCCAATCTAGCCACCAGTAAAAACTGGTACCGCCTGCTGCCGCTATCATCATCGTGCAACCTGATCCGCACCAAAGTGATAGCAATGAGTCAATACCGTCCGGTACCCACTTGGTACCCCGCACGCTTCGAAGTGGCACTCGAGGGGAGCTACCCACACGAGGAAAGTAACCATGTCATAAGTATCATAAAAGCAGGACTGGATCATGACAATGATCAAAGTGGAAAACCCCTCCAATCTAAAAAGAAAACCCCAATCTGATGCAAAGGTAAACATCCGGTCAACCGCCTAATGTCCGCGGTTACCGCAATACCCCACAAGTCCACAATCAAGTACGACCTGTCCCAGACTCCAAGGTCCCGACTACACTATCCCAAACCCCTGCTCGAACCCGAGCAATATGAATCAAAAGTCAAAATGAGAAGGAGAAAGAAAACAATCATGGTTTCTCCTAAGTCAAATCCCAATATGATAGTGTAGCAATAAATAGTGGCCTATCTAGATGTCCAAACAAGCATGCAACAGTCCTCAAGAAAGATAAAAGAAAGAGTATCAAACAGTAACTCCACATGTGTATTAATTAATAGCTCCGCATAAATATAACCATCATGCTAAAATCATCAGCCAACTACACATGTATATAATCCATGGTCCATAATAAATCTCAAAGTGGTACCCGCACATAGATATGTCATCATGTCCCAATACTTAATCCATTTAACCAACTTTTATAAAATCTATGTGCTACACGGCATGTTAATTATCACTATTAAAATATCTCAATGATCATGTTCCAACAACAATATTATCCCAGTAATATTTCCAACATGCTTTATCCACATAATTAATCTCAAATGATAGGCTCGCATTTTTATCATTCAATCATGCATGGTAATCAATCAATAAGTCCAAACGGGGAATCCTCTAAATAAACTTAGTGAGTAAATCACAGTAAGAGGTAAGCAACAACTACCCACCTGAAGAGCTGACTGTCCAAATCCCACAGCTGAAAATACCAGGAAATCCAAATCTCCTACTCCAAAGGGTCCAGTAATACCCGCAACTCTCCTGGGTACAACATAAAGTCCATAAATCTCAAAAACTACCCCCGCAAACACCTACAGAATTCAGTCCCAAAGATGTCCTTATTTCACCTGCTGAAAGTGCCCAGAAAATTCCAATAAAAATATCACAGCGATCCTCGCGTCGATACCTTCGAAACGAGTACCTGCACGTCCAAATCCGAGTTCTGCAGGTCAAGATATAAATTCGACAAGGTAACCATCCCTAAAGAATCCCCCAATAAAAACTGTAGCACTTAACTCTGGAAAAACAGTGATTTCTCACTTTCGGGAAATTCAGAAAAATCCAAGAAAAATACGGGGACGTTCCTTGCGACGAGTAGATCAAAATCAACTCTTTAAACGCCTCGATCCGATGTTCCTACGCCAAGATATAAAATCAACAAGCTCATGCTGTCCAGGAAATCCATCACAGAAAATGGGGTCAAAAGATGCCTCGGGAACCGTGCCAAGAACCCAAAATAAAGCGAAACGATCAACGGAAATCGAAGCCTTACCTCTCAGGAACATGCTGCCGAAGAAATCGTCCAAAAATTCCTCCTGGTTTGCGCACAGGAAAATTCTGACTGAACTGCGACGGAAATGGGCCGAGAAAGAGGAAACGTCGAAGCGCACCGCGTCGCAGATGACTCGCTGTCGGCAACTCCAAAAATTCCAAAACTTCCTAGAGAGATGGAGGATAGAGAGAGGAAGAAGTCTTCTTAAGGACACACCCTCAGATTCTCTCTCTAAAGCTCGGAAAAAGAACAGAAAGGGAGGAAAGTGGAGCTGTATTTATAGGCCCAGAAAACAAATGCCAAAATTCCCACTGTGTCCCAAGAATCGGGCGCCCGGAAGTATTGGGCTGCTACAGTGCGGCCCAATTCGGGAACACTGTGCGCGCCCGGAAGAGCCCGGGCGCGACACGTGTCCGCCAAACAGCGGACAGCGGCGCCCACCCATCGGGCGCCGCCACGTGTCCCAGCCGCCCACGTGTTCCACGTGCCTCGAGCACGTGGGCGGCGTGCACCCGCCAATAGGGACACGCCACGTGTCACCACGCGGTTCACGTGGTCCACGCCCCCGGTCTACGCGCCGGGTCTTCCGGAAAGTGTCGGCCAACCAGAAGTCGCCACGTGTCCCAGACAGGCCGCCCTCCTTGACGCCGCCCGACCAATGAGGAGCTGCCACGTGGCAACCTCAACCTTCCGTGCACCCGGTGCACGACTATTCTGTGGACCGCCCGCCTGCGCGCCTGCCCGCGCCCGCCCGCGCCTGCTCCGCCGCTGCGCCGCTGTGCTCCGCCGTGCGCCACCGCTCGCCGCCTGCCGCCGGTCGCCGGAACAGTATTTCCGGCGGCCGGAATTACTGTTCCGGCGTGAACAGTAATTTCGCGCCGAAAATAAAGTGAATACACCATTTTGATCGTTTTCGCGCGCTGAGTCCAAATCCGCTGTCCGATTTTCCAAATTCTCATCCGAAATTTTGCCGAAAGCCCCCGGAAAGGCCCACTTGATCTGATTTTCGCGCCGGGTCCATTTTAAAAATCCAATTTCAATTCTACAAGCTCCATGACACTGCGTGAGCTTCCTATAGTCACTGATAAACCCGCAAAAGCTTCTACAAAAGTCCGGGTCACCACATCCTCCCCCACTAAAAAGAGTTTCGTCCTCGAAACAAAACTAAACAGCATCCCATAGTCCGATGCCTCACATAAGTAGGGGTAGGTGTCCGTCATCTCCGACTCCAGCCCCCAAAGCTGTCTGCAAGCTCCTTCAAAAACATGAAGTAAGCCTCTAGCTCAAGCCACCATATCTCTTCTAGCATCCCTAGTACACGAACACCTCCTGGTACACGAACACCTCCTGGTCAATATCCTCGCGGCACAATCGATCGTCGTGAAGTACCGAGCCTGCCCATCCATCCCGAGCATCCTATTCATGTCCCGCAGCCATCTGGTCTGCTGGTAAAATCTAGGACTCAATCTACACCGGGTAGGACCAATGACACTCCTCCATGTGCAAAATATGATCGGGAATCTGAACCTCCCGTGCACGTGGTAACCATCCTACCCCTAACCCAGGCAATGATGCAAATATACTCCTAACAAATGACTAGGATGCTCAAATGCAGTACAATGCAAAATCTAATGACAGAAGGTGAGATAATACCTGTCACCACATAATCGGCTGCTGTAAAGTCCTCCACCTGAGCGGCATATACCCGACCGCTCTGAGCCGGTGGCCAGTGATCAGAAGAGTGGAAGGGAGGTGACCTGCTCACTGGGGCAAAAGACTGCTGAGCTGACGTCCTCTGTCGAAATGCACTAGGAGCCGAGGCTGAAGATGGTGCCGTGGAAGTCGATAGGGGGCATGAAGCTCGAACGTGGCCTGACTGTCCACACTTATAACAACGACCCCACCTCAGATCACAGGTGTGAGACAGATGAGGTTCTCCACAGAAAATACATCTGTCACGACGTCGTGGCTGCTGCTGCGGCTGCTGCTGTTGCTGCCTCTGGGGTCCACCAGACTCTTGTTGCTCAGAATGCCCCTGAGGCCGCGACGGTCGTGGCGGTCTCCAAGAACTAGCCTGTCCTCCATCATCAGGTGCTGGTCGCTTTCTCTCAGAACTCTGTGCGACCGACCCGCTCCTCTTGGCAATCTTCGTGTTGCCCTGCTCCACCCACAGTGCCTGCTCAACGGCTTCACCAAGGGTCTGTAGCCTCCGAGCGTGCACCAGGGTATAGATCTCAGGTCGAAGACCAGACTCGAACAACTCGACCTCATGCGGTCCATCACGGGCAACGAAAGGCACGCAGTTAAGCAACTGCATAAACTCCTGGTAGTACTCCTGCACCGATTTGTCTCCCTGCTGGATATTCTTCAAGTCGTCCTCCAGCTTCCGTTTCACGCTCCCAGAAAAGTACATTCAAAGTAGCATATGCCGGAACTCGGACCAGGGCAGCTGTCGTGTGGTCTGGAACTCCGCTGGCTCCACCCGACGCCACCATGCGTCAGCATCCCCCTCGAGACAATGCACTGCCATGTGCACTCTGTACTTCGGGTCGATGAAGAAATCCCTAAACAGCTTCTCCATCGAAGATAACCAAGCCTCCGAATCCCACGGTCGCGCGTTCTGCCCCGAGAATCTAGGCGGTCCATACTGGCAGAACTTGGTGAGCTTCTCCGCGATATACTCCTCCTGAGAAGGGGTCAAAGGCTGGGCCGCTCCTCGAGCCCCACTACTCGATGATGGCGCCGTCGGCACACGAAGTGGTACAGGTGATACAGGGGCCTCCAAAACAGTCGGGGACGGCGCCTCTCTCTGGGCTACAAGCTGGTCAATCCTCTGCTCCTGCCGACGGGTATGCTCCGCCAATTGGGCCACCATGGCCCTCAGCTCACTCAACTCCGAAGATCCGGTCTGCTCCGGCTCCTCAGGGGGTGTAAGGGTACCCCGAGTAGTAATCCGACGTCGGGGAGGCATCCTGTCAACAGAAAACACAAGTCAGGACGCAACCACGCACGACCCAATCTAGCGAAAGTCAAAGACATCCCCCTATTTCTGTAGCTTTATGTTGTCTGCAGCCAACATAACCGTTCACAGAAACAAGATATGTCGATCCCTCTTCCCTCATCGGAAGAGTCAAATAACCCAATCACCGACTTTCGCCAACAACATCACGTCTCTCACGCCCTATCATCCTAGGGTCCAACATAAGCCTAGGGTTTTCTAAGTCCCAACTGACCTATTCCTAAGCTCTGATACCAACTTAATCTGTCACGCCCCGGGTGGGAACCAGAACCCGGGCTCGCCAACAGATCCGCCATGCACACGGAATTTTCCATGTACACGAAGCGTCGGTAACCTGCTCAGATATAAATGTACAATAAAAGAGCATAATACAGAGCTGAACTAAAGTACTACATAATATCTCAGACTGGAAAAGAAATAAAAACTGTAAAAAATACAATAAACTCCCAGCTCACCAAAATAATACACCCAGCTGGCCAAAGCCAGACCACAAAATAAAAGTGAACTACTACAGTCTGAGAAAAGGGGTACAATATCTGTCTAACAGCAACTCACAGCCTCACAGGAGATCTATCTACTCAGCGATCCCCTCACCTCGATCAGCTGCCGATGGCCCAGCAGCTCCTGCAGAAGCCTCTGCAAAACAAGGAAAAGAAAGAGAGAAAAACAACAGTGGGGGTGAGAACCACTAGTAAACCAGTAGCCTCCCCCTGTGGGTAAAGCCTCAAACTCCGACGTACCCACTAAGTCTACCAGAGACAAAGAATGAAGAAAGTGGTAAGCTATAAAACTACAGATAAGAAGGAACTACCACTAGTAAGCCTCTAAATGCAGTGCCAAAATGAATGACTGTAAGTATGCATCAGTAACCGCATCTGTCCAAATAAACCCAATCTAGCCACCAGTAAAAACTGGTACCGCCTGCTGCCGCTATCATCATCGTGCAACCTGATCCGCACCAAAGTGATAGCAATGAGTCAATACCGTCCGGTACCCACTTGGTACCCCGCACGCTTCGAAGTGGCACTCGAGGGGAGCTACCCACACGAGGAAAGTAACCATGTCATAAGTATCATAAAAGCAGGACTGGATCATGACAATGATCAAAGTGGAAAACCCCTCCAATCTAAAAAGAAAACCCCAATCTGATGCAAAGGTAAACATCCGGTCAACCGCCTAATGTCCGCGGTTACCGCAATACCCCACAAGTCCACAATCAAGTACGACCTGTCCCAGACTCCAAGGTCCCGACTACACTATCCCAAACCCCTGCTCGAACCCGAGCAATATGAATCAAAAGTCAAAATGAGAAGGAGAAAGAAAACAATCATGGTTTCTCCTAAGTCAAATCCCAATATGATAGTGTAGCAATAAATAGTGGCCTATCTAGATGTCCAAACAAGCATGCAACAGTCCTCAAGAAAGATAAAAGAAAGAGTATCAAACAGTAACTCCACATGTGTATTAATTAATAGCTCCGCATAAATATAACCATCATGCTAAAATCATCAGCCAACTACACATGTATATAATCCATGGTCCATAATAAATCTCAAAGTGGTACCCGCACATAGATATGTCATCATGTCCCAATACTTAATCCATTTAACCAACTTTTATAAAATCTATGTGCTACACGGCATGTTAATTATCACTATTAAAATATCTCAATGATCATGTTCCAACAACAATATTATCCCAGTAATATTTCCAACATGCTTTATCCACATAATTAATCTCAAATGATAGGCTCGCATTTTTATCATTCAATCATGCATGGTAATCAATCAATAAGTCCAAACGGGGAATCCTCTAAATAAACTTAGTGAGTAAATCACAGTAAGAGGTAAGCAACAACTACCCACCTGAAGAGCTGACTGTCCAAATCCCACAGCTGAAAATACCAGGAAATCCAAATCTCCTACTCCAAAGGGTCCAGTAATACCCGCAACTCTCCTGGGTACAACATAAAGTCCATAAATCTCAAAAACTACCCCCGCAAACACCTACAGAATTCAGTCCCAAAGATGTCCTTATTTCACCTGCTGAAAGTGCCCAGAAAATTCCAATAAAAATATCACAGCGATCCTCGCGTCGATACCTTCGAAACGAGTACCTGCACGTCCAAATCCGAGTTCTGCAGGTCAAGATATAAATTCGACAAGGTAACCATCCCTAAAGAATCCCCCAATAAAAACTGTAGCACTTAACTCTGGAAAAACAGTGATTTCTCACTTTCGGGAAATTCAGAAAAATCCAAGAAAAATACGGGGACGTTCCTTGCGACGAGTAGATCAAAATCAACTCTTTAAACGCCTCGATCCGATGTTCCTACGCCAAGATATAAAATCAACAAGCTCATGCTGTCCAGGAAATCCATCACAGAAAATGGGGTCAAAAGATGCCTCGGGAACCGTGCCAAGAACCCAAAATAAAGCGAAACGATCAACGGAAATCGAAGCCTTACCTCTCAGGAACATGCTGCCGAAGAAATCGTCCAAAAATTCCTCCTGGTTTGCGCACAGGAAAATTCTGACTGAACTGCGACGGAAATGGGCCGAGAAAGAGGAAACGTCGAAGCGCACCGCGTCGCAGATGACTCGCTGTCGGCAACTCCAAAAATTCCAAAACTTCCTAGAGAGATGGAGGATAGAGAGAGGAAGAAGTCTTCTTAAGGACACACCCTCAGATTCTCTCTCTAAAGCTCGGAAAAAGAACAGAAAGGGAGGAAAGTGGAGCTGTATTTATAGGCCCAGAAAACAAATGCCAAAATTCCCACTGTGTCCCAAGAATCGGGCGCCCGGAAGTATTGGGCTGCTACAGTGCGGCCCAATTCGGGAACACTGTGCGCGCCCGGAAGAGCCCGGGCGCGACACGTGTCCGCCAAACAGCGGACAGCGGCGCCCACCCATCGGGCGCCGCCACGTGTCCCAGCCGCCCACGTGTTCCACGTGCCTCGAGCACGTGGGCGGCGTGCACCCGCCAATAGGGACACGCCACGTGTCACCACGCGGTTCACGTGGTCCACGCCCCCGGTCTACGCGCCGGGTCTTCCGGAAAGTGTCGGCCAACCAGAAGTCGCCACGTGTCCCAGACAGGCCGCCCTCCTTGACGCCGCCCGACCAATGAGGAGCTGCCACGTGGCAACCTCAACCTTCCGTGCACCCGGTGCACGACTATTCTGTGGACCGCCCGCCTGCGCGCCCGCCCGCGCCCGCCCGCGCCTGCTCCGCCGCTGCGCCGCTGTGCTCCGCCGTGCGCCACCGCTCGCCGCCTGCCGCCGGTCGCCGGAACAGTATTTCCGGCGGCCGGAATTACTGTTCCGGCGTGAACAGTAATTTCGCGCCGAAAATAAAGTGAATACACCATTTTGATCGTTTTCCGCGCGCTGAGTCCAAATCCGCTGTCCGATTTTCCAAATTCTCATCCGAAATTTTGCCGAAAGCCCCCGGAAAGGCCCACTTGATCTGATTTTCGCGCCGGGTCCATTTTAAAAATCCAATTTCAATTCTACAAGCTCCATGACACTGCCTGAGCTTCCTATAGTCACTGATAAACCCGCAAAAGCTTCTACAAAAGTCCGGGTCACCACATCCTCCCCCACTAAAAGAGTTTCGTCCTCGAAACAAAACTAAACAGCATCCCATAGTCCGATGCCTCACATAAGTAGGGGTAGGTGTCCGTCATCTCCGACTCCAGCCCCCAAAGCTGTCTGCAAGCTCCTTCAAAAACATGAAGTAAGCCTCTAGCTCAAGCCACCATATCTCTTCTAGCATCCCTAGTACACGAACACCTCCTGGTACACGAACACCTCCTGGTCAATATCCTCGCGGCACAATCGATCGTCGTGAAGTACCGAGCCTGCCCATCCATCCCGAGCATCCTATTCATGTCCCGCAGCCATCTGGTCTGCTGGTAAAATCTAGGACTCAATCTACACCGGGTAGGACCAATGACACTCCTCCATGTGCAAAATATGATCGGGAATCTGAACCTCCCGTGCACGTGGTAACCATCCTACCCCTAACCCAGGCAATGATGCAAATATACTCCTAACAAATGACTAGGATGCTCAAATGCAGTACAATGCAAAATCTAATGACAGAAGGTGAGATAATACCTGTCACCACATAATCGGCTGCTGTAAAGTCCTCCACCTGAGCGGCATATACCCGACCGCTCTGAGCCGGTGGCCAGTGATCAGAAGAGTGGAAGGGAGGTGACCTGCTCACTGGGGCAAAAGACTGCTGAGCTGACGTCCTCTGTCGAAATGCACTAGGAGCCGAGGCTGAAGATGGTGCCGTGGAAGTCGATAGGGGGCATGAAGCTCGAACGTGGCCTGACTGTCCACACTTATAACAACGACCCCACCTCAGATCACAGGTGTGAGACAGATGAGGTTCTCCACAGAAAATACATCTGTCACGACGTCGTGGCTGCTGCTGCGGCTGCTGCTGTTGCTGCCTCTGGGGTCCACCAGACTCTTGTTGCTCAGAATGCCCCTGAGGCCGCGACGGTCGTGGCGGTCTCCAAGAACTAGCCTGTCCTCCATCATCAGGTGCTGGTCGCTTTCTCTCAGAACTCTGTGCGACCGACCCGCTCCTCTTGGCAATCTTCGTGTTGCCCTGCTCCACCCACAGTGCCTGCTCAACGGCTTCACCAAGGGTCTGTAGCCTCCGAGCGTGCACCAGGGTATAGATCTCAGGTCGAAGACCAGACTCGAACAACTCGACCTCATGCGGTCCATCACGGGCAACGAAAGGCACGCAGTTAAGCAACTGCATAAACTCCTGGTAGTACTCCTGCACCGATTTGTCTCCCTGCTGGATATTCTTCAAGTCGTCCTCCAGCTTCCGTTTCACGCTCCCAGAAAAGTACATTCCAAGTAGCATATGCCGGAACTCGGACCAGGGCAGCTGTCGTGTGGTCTGGAACTCCGCTGGCTCCACCCGACGCCACCATGCGTCAGCATCCCCCTCGAGACAATGCACTGCCATGTGCACTCTGTACTTCGGGTCGATGAAGAAATCCCTAAACAGCTTCTCCATCGAAGATAACCAAGCCTCCGAATCCCACGGTCGCGCGTTCTGCCCCGAGAATCTAGGCGGTCCATACTGGCAGAACTTGGTGAGCTTCTCCGCGATATACTCCTCCTGAGAAGGGGTCAAAGGCTGGGCCGCTCCTCGAGCCCCACTACTCGATGATGGCGCCGTCGGCACACGAAGTGGTACAGGTGATACAGGGGCCTCCAAAACAGTCGGGGACGGCGCCTCTCTCTGGGCTACAAGCTGGTCAATCCTCTGCTCCTGCCGACGGGTATGCTCCGCCAATTGGGCCACCATGGCCCTCAGCTCACTCAACTCCGAAGATCCGGTCTGCTCCGGCTCCTCAGGGGGTGTAAGGGTACCCCGAGTAGTAATCCGACGTCGGGGAGGCATCCTGTCAACAGAAAACACAAGTCAGGACGCAACCACGCACGACCCAATCTAGCGAAAGTCAAAGACATCCCCCTATTTCTGTAGCTTTATGTTGTCTGCAGCCAACATAACCGTTCACAGAAACAAGATATGTCGATCCCTCTTCCCTCATCGGAAGAGTCAAATAACCCAATCACCGACTTTCGCCAACAACATCACGTCTCTCACGCCCTATCATCCTAGGGTCCAACATAAGCCTAGGGTTTTCTAAGTCCCAACTGACCTATCCCTAAGCTCTGATACCAACTTAATCTGTCACGCCCCGGGTGGGAACCAGAACCCGGGCTCGCCAACAGATCCGCCATGCACACGGAATTTTCCATGTACACGAAGCGTCGGTAACCTGCTCAGATATAAATGTACAATAAAAGAGCATAATACAGAGCTGAACTAAAGTACTACATAATATCTCAGACTGGAAAAGAAATAAAAACTGTAAAAAATACAATAAACTCCCAGCTCACCAAAATAATACACCCAGCTGGCCAAAGCCAGACCACAAAATAAAAGTGAACTACTACAGTCTGAGAAAAGGGGTACAATATCTGTCTAACAGCAACTCACAGCCTCACAGGAGATCTATCTACTCAGCGATCCCCTCACCTCGATCAGCTGCCGATGGCCCCAGCAGAGCTCTGCAGAAGCCTCTGCAAAACAAGGAAAAGAAAGAGAGAAAAACAACAGTGGGGGTGAGAACCACTAGTAAACCAGTAGCCTCCCCCTGTGGGTAAAGCCTCAAACTCCGACGTACCCACTAAGTCTACCAGAGACAAAGAATGAAGAAGTGGTAAGCTATAAAACTACAGATAAGAAGGAACTACCACTAGTAAGCCTCTAAATGCAGTGCCAAAATGAATGACTGTAAGTATGCATCAGTAACCGCATCTGTCCAAATAAACCCAATCTAGCCACCAGTAAAAACTGGTACGCCTGCTGCCGCTATCATCATCGTGCAACCTGATCCGCACCAAAGTGATAGCAATGAGTCAATACCGTCCGGTACCCACTTGGTACCCCGCACGCTTCGAAGTGGCACTCGAGGGGAGCTACCCACACGAGGAAAGTAACCATGTCATAAGTATCATAAAAGCAGGACTGGATCATGACAATGATCAAAGTGGAAAACCCCTCCAATCTAAAAAGAAAACCCCAATCTGATGCAAAGGTAAACATCCGGTCAACCGCCTAATGTCCGCGGTTACCGCAATACCCCACAAGTACCACAATCAAGTACGACCTGTCCCAGACTCCAAGGTCCCGACTACACTATCCAAACCCCTGCTCGAACCCGAAGCAATATGAATCAAAAGTCAAAATGAGAAGGAGGAAAGAAAACAATCATGGTTTCTCCTAAGTCAAATCCCAATATGATAGTGTAGCAATAAATAGTGGCCTATCTAGATGTCCAAACAAGCATGCAACAGTCCTCAAGAAGATAAAAGAAAGAGTATCAAACAGTAACTCCACATGTGTATTAATTAATAGCTCCGCATAAATATAACCATCATGCTAAAATCATCAGCCAACTAACACATGTATATAATCCATGGTCCATAATAATCTCAAAGTGGTACCCGCACATAGATATGTCATCATGTCCCAATACTTAATCCATGTTAACCAACTTTTATAAAATCTATGTGCTACACGGCATGTTAATTATCACTATTAAAATATCTCAATGATCATGTTCCAACAACAATATTATCCCAGTAATATTTCCAACATGCTTTATCCACATAATTAATCTCAAATGATAGGCTCGCATTTTTATCATTCAATCATGCATGGTAATCATCAATAAGTCCAAACGGGGAATCCTCTAAATAACTTAGTGAGTAATCACAGTAAGAGGTAAGCAACAACTACCCACCTGAAGAGCTGACTGTCCAAATCCCACAGCTGAAAATACCAGGAAATCCAAATCTCCTACTCCAAAGGGTCCAGTAATACCCGCAACTCTCCTGGGGTACAACATAAAGTCCATAAATCTCAAAAACTACCCCCGCAAACACCTACAGAATTCAGTCCCAAAGATTGTCCTTATTTCACCTGCTGAAAGTGCCCAGAAAATTCCAATAAAAATATCACAGTGATCCTCGCGTCGATACCTTCGAAACGAGTACCTGCACGTCCAAATCCGAGTTCTGCAGGTCAAGATATAAATTCGACAAGGTAACCATCCCTAAAGAATCCCCCAATAAAAACTGTAGCACTTAACTCTGGAAAACAGTGATTTCTCACTTTCGGGAAATTCAGAAAAATCCAAGAAAAATACGGGGACGTTCCTTGCGACGAGTAGATCAAAATCAACTATTTAAACGCCTCGATCCGATGTTCCTACGCCAAGATATAAAATCAACAAGCTCATGCTGTCCAGGAAATCCATCACAGAAAATGGGGTCAAAAGATGCCTCGGGAACCGTGCAAGAACCCAAAATAAAGCGAAACGATCAACGGAAATCGAAGCCTTACCCTCTCAGGAACATGCTGCCGAAGAAATCGTCCAAAATTCCTCCTGGTTTGCGCACAGGAAAATTCTGACTGAACTGCGACGGAAATGGGCCGAGAGAAAGAGGAAACGTCGAAGCGCACCGCGTCGCAGATGACTCGCTGTCGGCAACTCCAAAAATTCCAAAACTTCCTAGAGAGATGGAGGATAGAGAGAGGAAGAAGTCTTCTTAAGGACACACCCTCAGATTCCTCCTCTAAAGCTCGGAAAAAGAACAGAAAGGGAGGAAAGTGGAGCTGTATTTATAGGCCAGAAAACAAATGCCAAAAATTCCCACTGTGTCCCAAGAATCGGGCGCACGGAAGTATTGGGCTGCTACAGTGCGGCCCAATTTCGGGAACACTGTGCGCGCCCGGAAGAGCCCGGGCGCGACACGTGTCCGCCAAACAGCGGACAGCGGCGCCCACCCATCGGGCGCCGCCACGTGTCCCAGCCGCCCACGTGTTCCACGTGCCTCGAGCACGTGGGCGGCCGTGCACCCGCCAATAGGGGACACGCCACGTGTCACCACGCGGTTCACGTGGTCCACGCCCCCGGTCTACGCGCCGGGTCTTCCAGGAAAGTGTCGGCCAACCAGAAGTCGCCACGTGTCCCCAGACAGGCCGCCCTCCTTGACCGCCGCTCCGACCAATGAGGAGCTGCCACGTGGCAACCTCAACTCCGTGCAACCCGGTGCACG
>CM055081.1:5137796-5169595 GCA_029204045.2 Tillandsia leiboldiana
AAAGAGTGGAAGGGAGGTGACCTGCTCACTGGGGCAAAAGACTGCTGAGCTGACGTCCTCTGTCGAAATGCACTAGGAGCCGAGGCTGAAGATGGTGCCGTGGAAGTCGATAGGGGGCATGAAGCTCGAACGTGGCCTGACTGTCCACACTATAACAACGACCCCACCTCAGATCACAGGTGTGAGACAGATGAGGTTCTCCACAGAAAATACATCTGTCACGACGTCGTGGCTGCTGCTGCGGCTGCTGCTGCTGTTGCTGCCTCTGGGGTCCACCAGACTCTTGTTGCTCAGAATGCCCCTGAGGCCGCGACGGTCGTGGCGGTCTCCAAGAACTAGCCTGTCCTCCATCATCAGGTGCTGGTCGCTTTCTCAGAACTCTGTGCGACCGACCCGCTCCTCTTGGCAATCTTCGTGTTGCCCTGCTCCACCCACAGTGCCTGCTCAACGGCTTCACCAAGGGTCTGTAGCCTCCGAGCGTGCACCAGGGTATAGATCTCAGGTCGAAGACCAGACTCGAACAACTCGACCTCATGCGGTCCATCACGGGCAACGAAAGGCACGCAGTTAAGCAACTGCATAAACTCCTGTAGTACTCCTGCACCGATTTGTCTCCCTGCTGGATATTCTTCAAGTCGTCCTCCAGCTTCCGTTTCACGCTCCCAGAAAAGTACGTTCCAAGTAGCATAGCCGGAACTCGGACCAGGGCAGCTGTCGTGTGGTCTGGAACTCCGCTGGCTCCACCCGACGCCACCATGCGTCAGCATCCCCCTCGAGACAATGCACTGCCATGTGCACTCTGTACTTGGGTCGATGAAGAAATCCCTAAACAGCTTCTCCATCGAAGATAACCAAGCCTCCGAATCCCACGGTCGCGCGTTCTGCCCCGAGAATCTAGGCGGTCCATACTGGCAGAACTTGGTGAGCTTCTCCGCGATATACTCCTCCTGAGAAGGGTCAAAGGCTGGGCCGCTCCTCGAGCCCCACTACTCGATGATGGCGCCGTCGGCACACGAAGTGGTACAGGTGATACAGGGGCCTCCAAAACAGTCGGGGACGGCCGCCTCTCTCTGGGCTACAAGCTGGTCAATCCTTTGCTCCTGCCGACGGGTATGCTCCGCCAATTGGGCCACCATGGCCCTCAGCTCACTCAACTCCGAAGATCCGGTCTGCTCCGGCTCCTCAGGGGGTGTAAGGGTACCCCGAGTAGTAATCCGACGTCGGGGAGGCATCCTGCCAACAGAAAACACAAGTCAGGACGTAACCACGCACGACCCAATCTAGCGAAAGTCAAAGACATCCCCCTATTTCTGTAGCTTTATGTTGTCTGCAGCCAACATAACCGTTCACAGAAACAAGATATGTCGATCCCTCTTCCCTCATCGGAAGAGTCAAATAACCCAATCACCGACTTTCGCCAACAACATCACGTCTCTCACGCCCTATCATCCTAGGGCCAACATAAGCCTAGGGTTTTCTAAGTCCCAACTGACCTATCCCTAAGCTCTGATACCAACTTAATCTGTCACGCCCGGGTGGAAACCAGAACCCGGGCTCGCCAACAGATCCGCCATGCACACGGAATTTTCCATGTACACGAAGCGTCGGTAACCTGCTCAGATATAAATGTACAATAAAAGAGCATAATACAGAGCTGAACTAAAGAACTACATAATATCTCAGACTGGAAAAGAAATAAAAACTGTAAAAAATACAATAAACTCCCAGCTCACCAAAATAATACACCCAGCTGGCCAAAGCCAGACCACAAAATAAAAGTGAACTACTACAGTCTGAGAAAAGGGGTACAATATCTGTCTAACAGCAACTCACAGCCTCACAGGAGATCTATCTACTCAGCGATCCCCTCCTCGATCAGCTGCCGATGGCCCAGCAGCTCCTGCAGAAGCTCTGCAAAACAAGGAAAAGAAAGAGAAAAACAACAGTGGGGGTGAGAACCACTAGTAAACCAGTAGCCTCCCCCTGTGGGTAAAGCCTCAAACTCCGACGTACCCACTAAGTCTACCAGAGGCAAAGAATGAAGAAAGTGGTAAGCTATAAAACTACAGATAAGAAGGAACTACCACTAGTATGCCTCTAAATGCAGTGCCAAAATGAATGACTGTAAGTATGCATCAGTAACCGCATCTGTCCAAATAAACCCAATCTAGCCACCAGTAAAAACTGGTACCGCCTGCTGCCGCTATCATCATCGTGCAACCTGATCCGCACCAAAGTGATAGCAATGAGTCAATGCCGTCCGGTACCCACTTGGTACCCCGCACGCTTCGAAGTGGCACTCGAGGGGAGCTACCCACACGAGGAAAGTAACCATGTCATAAGTATCATAAAAGCAGGACTGGATCATGACTATGATCAAAGTGGAAAACCCTCCACTAAAGAAAAACCCCAATCTGATGCAAAGGTAAACATCCGGTCAACCGCCTAATGTCCGCGGTTACCGCAATACCCCACAAGTCCACAATCAAGTACGACCTGTCCCAGACTCCAAGGTCCCGACTACACTATCCCAAACCCCTGCTCGAACCCGAGCAATATGAATCAAAAGTCAAAATGAGAAGGAGAAAGAAAACAATCATGGTTTCTCCTAAGTCAAATCCCAATATGATAGTGTAGCAATAAATAGTGGCCTATCTAGATGTCCAAACAAGCATGCAACAGTCCTCAAGAAAGATAAAGAAAGAGTATCAAACAGTAACTCCACATGTGTATTAAGTAATAGCTCCGCATAAATATAACCATCATGCTAAAATCATCAGCCAACTACACATGTATATAATCCATGGTCCATAATAAATCTCAAAGTGGTACCCGCACATAGATATGTCATCATGTCCCAATACTTAATCCATTTAACCAACTTTTATAAAATCTATGTGCTACACGGCATGTTAATTATCACTATTAAAATATCTCAATGATCATGTTCCAACAACAATATTATCCCAGTAATATTTCCAACATGCTTTATCCACATAATTAATCTCAAATGATAGGCTCGCATTTTATCATTCAATCATGCATGGTAATCAATCAATAAGTCCAACGGGGAATCTCCTAAATTAAACTTAGTGAGTAAATCACAGTAAGAGGTAAGCAACAACTACCCACCTGAAGAGCTGACTGTCCAAATCCCACAGCTGAAAATACCAGGAAATCCAAATCTCCTACTCAAAGGGTCCAGTAATACCCGCAACTCTCCTGGGTACAACATAAAGTCCATAAATCTCAAAACTACCCCCGCAAACACCTACAGAATTCAGTCCCAAAGATGTCCTTATTTCACCTGCTGAAAGTGCCCAGAAAATTCAATAAAAACTATCACAGCGATCCTCGCGTCGATACCTTCGAAACGAGTACCTGCACGTCCAAATCCGAGTTCTGCAGGTCAAGATATAAATTCGACAAGGTAACCATCCCTAAAGAATCCCCCAATAAAAACTGTAGCACTTAACTCTGGAAAAACAGTGATTTCTCACTTTCGGGAAATTCAGAAAAATCCAAGAAAAATACGGGGACGTTCCTTGCGACGAGTAGATCAAAATCAAACTCTTTTAAACGCCCTCGATCCGATGTTCCTACGCCAAGATATAAAATCAACAAGCTCATGCTGTCCAGGAAATCCATCACAGAAAATGGGGTCAAAAGATGCCTCGGGAACCGTGCCAAGAACCCAAAATAAAGCGAAACGATCAACGGAAATCGAAGCCTTACCTCTCAGGAAACATGCTGCCGAAGAAATCGTCCAAAATTTCCTCCTGGTTTGCGCACAGGAAAATTCTGACTGAACTGCGACGGAAATGGGCCGAGAAAGAGGAAACGTCGAAGCGCACCGCGTCGCAGATGACTCGCTGTCGGCAACTCCAAAATTCCAAAACTTCCTAGAGAGATGGAGGATAGAGAGAGGAAGAAGTCTTCTTAAGGACACACCCTCAGATTCTCTCTCTAAAGCTCGGAAAAAAGAACAGAAAGGGAGGAAAGTGGAGCTGTATTTATAGGCCCAGAAACAAATGCCAAAATTCCCACTGTGTCCCAAGAATCGGGCGCCCGGAAGTATTGGGCTGCTACAGTGCGGCCCAATTCGGGAACACTCGTGCGCGCCCGGAAGAGCCCGGGCGCGACACGTGTCCGCCAAACAGCGGACAGCGGCGCCCACCCACTCGGGCGCCGCCACGTGTCCCAGCCGCCCACGTGTTCCACGTGCCTCGAGCACGTGGGCGGCGTGCACCCGCCAATAGGGACACGCCACGTGTCACCACGCGGTTCACGTGGTCCACGCCCCCGGTCTACGCGCGGGTCTTCCGGAAAGTGTCGGCCAACCAGAAAGTCGCCACGTGTCCCAGACAGGCCGCCCTCCTTGACGCCGCCCCGACCAATGAGGAGCTGCCACGTGGCAACCTCAACCTTCCGTGCACCCGGTGCTACGACTATTCTGTGGACCCGCCCCGCCTGCCGCGCCCGCCCGCGCACGCCCGCGCCTGCTCCGCCGCTGCGACCGCTGTGCTCCGCCGTGCGCCACCGCTCGCCGCTGCCGCCGTCGCCGGAACAGTATTTCCGGCGGCCGGAATTACTGTTCCGGCTTTTCCTGTGAACAGTAATTTCGCGCCGAAAATAAAGTGAATACACCATTTTGATCGTTTCGCGCGCTGAGTCCAAATCCGCTGTCCGATTTTTCCAAATTCTCATCCGAAATTTTGCCGAAAGCCCCGGAAAGGCCCACTTGATCTGATTTTCGCGCCGGGTCCATTTTAAAATCCAATTTTCAATTCTACAAGCTCCATGACACTGCGTGAGCTTCCTATAGTCCCTGATAAACCCGCAAAAGCTTCTACAAAAGTCCGGGTCACCACATCCTCCCCCACTAAAAAGAGTTTCGTCCTCGAAACAAAACTAACAGCATCCCATAGTCCGATTGGCCTCACAATAAGTAGGGGTAGGTGTCCGTCATCTCCGACTCCAGCCCCCAAAGCTGTCTGCAAGCTCCTTCAAAAACATGAAGTAAGCCTCTAGCTCAAGCCACCATATCTCTTCTAGCATCCCTAGTACACGAACACCTCCTGGTACACGAACACCTCCTGGTCAATATCCTCGCGGCACAATCGATCGTCGTGAAGTACCGAGCCTGCCCATCCATCCCGAGCATCCTATTCATGTCCCGCAGCCATCTGGTCTGCTGGTAAAATCTAGGACCTCAATCTACACCGGGTAGGACCAATGACACTCCTCCATGTGCAAAATATGATCGGGAATCTGAACCTCCCGTGCACGTGGTAACCATCCTACCCCTAACCCCAGGCACTGATGCAATATACTCCTAACAAATGACTAGGATGCTCAAATGCAGTACAATGCAAAATCTAATGACAGAAGGTGAGATAATACCTGTCACCACATAATCGGCTGCTGTAAAGTCCTCCACCTGAGCGGCATATACCCGACCGCTCTGAGCCGGTGGCCAGTGATCAGAAGAGTGGAAGGGAGGTGACCTGCTCACTGGGGCAAAAGACTGCTGAGCTGACGTCCTCTGTCGAAATGCACTAGGAGCCGAGGCTGAAGATGGTGCCGTGGAAGTCGATAGGGGGCATGAAGCTCGAACGTGGCCTGACTGTCCACACTTATAACAACGACCCCACCTCAGATCACAGGTGTGAGACAGATGAGGTTCTCCACAGAAAATACATCTGTCACGACGTCGTGGCTGCTGCTGCGGCTGCTGCTGTTGCTGCCTCTGGGGTCCACCAGACTCTTGTTGCTCAGAATGCCCCTGAGGCCGCGACGGTCGTGGCGGTCTCCAAGAACTAGCCTGTCCTCCATCATCAGGTGCTGGTCGCTTTCTCTCAGAACTCTGTGCGACCGACCCGCTCCTCTTGGCAATCTTCGTGTTGCCCTGCTCCACCCACAGTGCCTGCTCAACGGCTTCACCAAGGGTCTGTAGCCTCCGAGCGTGCACCAGGGTATAGATCTCAGGTCGAAGACCAGACTCGAACAACTCGACCTCATGCGGTCCATCACGGGCAACGAAAGGCACGCAGTTAAGCAACTGCATAAACTCCTGGTAGTACTCCTGCACCGATTTGTCTCCCTGCTGGATATTCTTCAAGTCGTCCTCCAGCTTCCGTTTCACGCTCCCAGAAAAGTACATTCCAAGTAGCATATGCCGGAACTCGGACCAGGGCAGCTGTCGTGTGGTCTGGAACTCCGCTGGCTCCACCCGACGCCACCATGCGTCAGCATCCCCCTCGAGACAATGCACTGCCATGTGCACTCTGTACTTCGGGTCGATGAAGAAATCCCTAAACAGCTTCTCCATCGAAGATAACCAAGCCTCCGAATCCCACGGTCGCGCGTTCTGCCCCGAGAATCTAGGCGGTCCATACTGGCAGAACTTGGTGAGCTTCTCCGCGATATACTCCTCCTGAGAAGGGGTCAAAGGCTGGGCCGCTCCTCGAGCCCCACTACTCGATGATGGCGCCGTCGGCACACGAAGTGGTACAGGTGATACAGGGGCCTCCAAAACAGTCGGGGACGGCGCCTCTCTCTGGGCTACAAGCTGGTCAATCCTCTGCTCCTGCCGACGGGTATGCTCCGCCAATTGGGCCACCATGGCCCTCAGCTCACTCAACTCCGAAGATCCGGTCTGCTCCGGCTCCTCAGGGGGTGTAAGGGTACCCCGAGTAGTAATCCGACGTCGGGGAGGCATCCTGTCAACAGAAAACACAAGTCAGGACGCAACCACGCACGACCCAATCTAGCGAAAGTCAAAGACATCCCCCTATTTCTGTAGCTTTATGTTGTCTGCAGCCAACATAACCGTTCACAGAAACAAGATATGTCGATCCCTCTTCCCTCATCGGAAGAGTCAAATAACCCAATCACCGACTTTCGCCAACAACATCACGTCTCTCACGCCCTATCATCCTAGGGTCCAACATAAGCCTAGGGTTTTCTAAGTCCCAACTGACCTATCCCTAAGCTCTGATACCAACTTAATCTGTCACGCCCCGGGTGGGAACCAGAACCCGGGCTCGCCAACAGATCCGCCATGCACACGGAATTTTCCATGTACACGAAGCGTCGGTAACCTGCTCAGATATAAATGTACAATAAAAGAGCATAATACAGAGCTGAACTAAAGTACTACATAATATCTCAGACTGGAAAAGAAATAAAAACTGTAAAAATACAATAAACTCCCAGCTCACCAAAATAATACACCCAGCTGGCCAAAGCCAGACCACAAAATAAAAGTGAACTACTACAGTCTGAGAAAAGGGGTACAATATCTGTCTAACAGCAACTCACAGCCTCACAGGAGATCTATCTACTCAGCGATCCCCTCACCTCGATCAGCTGCCGATGGCCCAGCAGCTCCTGCAGAAGCCTCTGCAAAACAAGGAAAAGAAAGAGAGAAAAACAACAGTGGGGGTGAGAACCACTAGTAAACCAGTAGCCTCCCCCTGTGGGTAAAGCCTCAAACTCCGACGTACCCACTAAGTCTACCAGAGACAAAGAATGAAGAAAGTGGTAAGCTATAAAACTACAGATAAGAAGGAACTACCACTAGTAAGCCTCTAAATGCAGTGCCAAAATGAATGACTGTAAGTATGCATCAGTAACCGCATCTGTCCAAATAAACCCAATCTAGCCACCAGTAAAAACTGGTACCGCCTGCTGCCGCTATCATCATCGTGCAACCTGATCCGCACCAAAGTGATAGCAATGAGTCAATACCGTCCGGTACCCACTTGGTACCCCGCACGCTTCGAAGTGGCACTCGAGGGGAGCTACCCACACGAGGAAAGTAACCATGTCATAAGTATCATAAAAGCAGGACTGGATCATGACAATGATCAAAGTGGAAAACCCCTCCAATCTAAAAAGAAAACCCCAATCTGATGCAAAGGTAAACATCCGGTCAACCGCCTAATGTCCGCGGTTACCGCAATACCCCACAAGTCCACAATCAAGTACGACCTGTCCCAGACTCCAAGGTCCCGACTACACTATCCCAAACCCCTGCTCGAACCCGAGCAATATGAATCAAAAGTCAAAATGAGAAGGAGAAAGAAAACAATCATGGTTTCTCCTAAGTCAAATCCCAATATGATAGTGTAGCAATAAATAGTGGCCTATCTAGATGTCCAAACAAGCATGCAACAGTCCTCAAGAAAGATAAAAGAAAGAGTATCAAACAGTAACTCCACATGTGTATTAATTAATAGCTCCGCATAAATATAACCATCATGCTAAAATCATCAGCCAACTACACATGTATATAATCCATGGTCCATAATAAATCTCAAAGTGGTACCCGCACATAGATATGTCATCATGTCCCAATACTTAATCCATTTAACCAACTTTTATAAAATCTATGTGCTACACGGCATGTTAATTATCACTATTAAAATATCTCAATGATCATGTTCCAACAACAATATTATCCCAGTAATATTTCCAACATGCTTTATCCACATAATTAATCTCAAATGATAGGCTCGCATTTTTATCATTCAATCATGCATGGTAATCAATCAATAAGTCCAAACGGGGAATCCTCTAAATAAACTTAGTGAGTAAATCACAGTAAGAGGTAAGCAACAACTACCCACCTGAAGAGCTGACTGTCCAAATCCCACAGCTGAAAATACCAGGAAATCCAAATCTCCTACTCCAAAGGGTCCAGTAATACCCGCAACTCTCCTGGGTACAACATAAAGTCCATAAATCTCAAAAACTACCCCCGCAAACACCTACAGAATTCAGTCCCAAAGATGTCCTTATTTCACCTGCTGAAAGTGCCCAGAAAATTCCAATAAAAATATCACAGTGATCCTCGCGTCGATACCTTCGAAACGAGTACCTGCACGTCCAAATCCGAGTTCTGCAGGTCAAGATATAAATTCGACAAGGTAACCATCCCTAAAGAATCCCCCAATAAAAACTGTAGCACTTAACTCTGGAAAAACAGTGATTTCTCACTTTCGGGAAATTCAGAAAAATCCAAGAAAAATACGGGGACGTTCCTTGCGACGAGTAGATCAAAATCAACTATTTAAACGCCTCGATCCGATGTTCCTACGCCAAGATATAAAATCAACAAGCTCATGCTGTCCAGGAAATCCATCACAGAAAATGGGGTCAAAAGATGCCTCGGGAACCGTGCCAAGAACCCAAAATAAAGCGAAACGATCAACGGAAATCGAAGCCTTACCTCTCAGGAACATGCTGCCGAAGAAATCGTCCAAAATTCCTCCTGGTTTGCGCACAGGAAAATTCTGACTGAACTGCGACGGAAATGGGCCGAGAAAGAGGAAACGTCGAAGCGCACCGCGTCGCAGATGACTCGCTGTCGGCAACTCCAAAAATTCCAAAACTTCCTAGAGAGATGGAGGATAGAGAGAGGAAGAAGTCTTCTTAAGGACACACCCTCAGATTCTCTCTCTAAAGCTCGGAAAAAGAACAGAAAGGGAGGAAAGTGGAGCTGTATTTATAGGCCCAGAAAACAAATGCCAAAATTCCCACTGTGTCCCAAGAATCGGGCGCCCGGAAGTATTGGGCTGCTACAGTGCGGCCCAATTCGGGAACACTGTGCGCGCCCGGAAGAGCCCGGGCGCGACACGTGTCCGCCAAACAGCGGACAGCGGCGCCCACCCATCGGGCGCCGCCACGTGTCCCAGCCGCCCACGTGTTCCACGTGCCTCGAGCACGTGGGCGGCGTGCACCCGCCAATAGGGACACGCCACGTGTCACCACGCGGTTCACGTGGTCCACGCCCCCGGTCTACGCGCCGGGTCTTCCGGAAAGTGTCGGCCAACCAGAAGTCGCCACGTGTCCCAGACAGGCCGCCCTCCTTGACGCCGCCCGACCAATGAGGAGCTGCCACGTGGCAACCTCAACCTTCCGTGCACCCGGTGCACGACTATTCTGTGGACCGCCCGCCTGCGCGCCTGCCCGCGCCCGCCCGCGCCTGCTCCGCCGCTGCGCCGCTGTGCTCCGCCGTGCGCCACCGCTCGCCGCCTGCCGCCGGTCGCCGGAACAGTATTTCCGGCGGCCGGAATTACTGTTCCGGCGTGAACAGTAATTTCGCGCCGAAAATAAAGTGAATACACCATTTTGATCGTTTTCGCGCGCTGAGTCCAAATCCGCTGTCCGATTTTCCAAATTCTCATCCGAAATTTTGCCGAAAGCCCCCGGAAAGGCCCACTTGATCTGATTTTCGCGCCGGGTCCATTTTAAAAATCCAATTTCAATTCTACAAGCTCCATGACACTGCGTGAGCTTCCTATAGTCACTGATAAACCCGCAAAAGCTTCTACAAAAGTCCGGGTCACCACACCAGCAATCCAGCCCCCCCTCTCTCTCTCTCTCTCTCTCTCTCTCTCTCTCTCTCTCTCTCTCTCTCTCTATATATATATATATATATATATATATATATATAAGCTACTATGCTTGTAAAAGCACCAAATACTTGGTGCTTGTAAGTTTTTCACCGTTAGATCTAACCCTTTGACTAATTTCACCTCTTAGATTATGCTATTCCAACAACCACCCACTAAACCTAAGGGGTCTACTATCATTCTAACCACACATTTTTTCATCCGAGTGTTAAAAACCTATAAGTACCAATGACTTGATACTTTAATTTAAAGTATAGGAGCTCAATTATATATATATATATATATATATATATATATATATATATATATAGAAAGAGAGAGTAGAGCTTATATACTTTTAAAAGCACAAACCCAATTATACTTGTAAATTTTTTATCATTGAATTTGTATTGAGATCCGTACTATTGTACTTTCTCTTTCTCTCTATTTAGTTGACTTTATAATAACACAAATATCAATACAAATTCAATGATAAAAAATTCATAAGTATAGTTGAGCTTATAGTTTCAAAAGTATATAAGTTCCACTATATATATATATATATATATATATATATATATATATATATATATGATTTTCTTTATTTCTTGCCACGTCTATATGATTTCCTTTATTTCTTGCCACGTGGAAAAATTTTCTTTCATTGAAAATTTTTCGACTCTTCTCATTCCCAACTCTCAATGAATTAATTGTAAAGTCTTTTCATTCCCAACCCCCAACTCTTCTCATTCCTGACTCTCAATGAATTAATTGTAGACTCTTCCCATTCTCATTTCCAACTCTTAATGAATTAATTGTAAACTCTTCCCATTCCCAAACCCCAACTCTTCTCTCCTCTCTCGCTCTCCCCATTTTTGAGTTCTTCTTATTATTCTTCTTCTCTCACTTTCTCTCTAAGCCACCACCTCCCTCTTCACCATCTTCGTTAGCAACAAAGCTCTCTCCCTCGACCCCTCCACCCTCGATTCTTGCCTCCTCTTTCCCGCTGTGGTGAACCTCTAAGCATCCTTGCCCTCCTTCTCCTCCTCCTCCTTCTCCTCCAAGGTCAAAATCTCCACCGTCCACTGTTAAATATCTTTGTATTGGCGTATTTCGTGAAGTGTTTTGAGTCTTGAAGATTGAAGTTGATGAAGAATTGTGGATCACATACATCAATCTCAAGAAGAATTGATTCAAAAGGATCAGGTATGTTTAACTAAATATTTTTGGTGATCCGAATACATTCTTGTAGTTTAGAAACACTTGAATTAATTTTTGTTGCATAAAAATCAATAACTGGACATTTTACATGTTCAGGATTCGGACCAGCCACATCCAGTCCGGACCCCGAACAAGGTTAAGTTCATGCGGAATTACAGTCCGGATCATCCCCACTTCAGTCCGGACCCCGAACTCTGTTTTCGTTCAATCGCATGAACAGTCCGGATCAGGCCAAATCCAGTCTGGACCCCGAACTATTTTTTCAGAAAATTCTCTGAAAAAAGACGACAGTCCGGATCAGCCAAAATCCAGTCCGGATCGCCGTGCGAGAAAAATTCTGTTAAGTCAGTTTTTGATTCTTATCTCTTTCCAAAAAGTTTCTGACCTATAAATAGACCCTAATATCATCTTTTAGGGTATTCCGAAGGATTCCTAATTATTCCTAATAATTCCTATTATTCGAAAAAGAAATCAAAGGTAATCCACGTATAGAGAAGAAAAGGTAAACACCGATTTATTTCTAGGTTTTCTTTCTCTATATTTATCGATTTGATTCGAGGTTTTTCAATCTTTTCTTTTGAAGAATCAAATCGATGAATACTTATAAGGTGTTTTCCTTATCTATCTATATGATCTAAGTATTCGATTATCACCATCAATAAACAAAATAATGATTTCCGAGAGAACAATCGGCGCGTGGATTCGCGTGGCCTTGTGGATTCAAGGTGCTACCGCTTTCGTGGATTCGGAGCGAAGCGCGTTCGTGTGATCGATACGTGCTATATTGGTGAAGACCGTGGATTCGGTTGGACGTCGTGGATTCGGCGTTGGACGCAAATCGTGGATTCGAGGCGTGTTGTGGAGCGAGCCGAGAAGATCTACTCGGAGCGTATGAAAAGGTTGAGTCGTAGAGTTACGGTATATCACCTTGTACGTGTTTAATCTTAGTGGATTTCACCGTGTTATCGGTCCCGTGGTTTTTTACTCCTGTGACGAAGTTTTTCACGTAAAATCTTGCGTACTTATTTATTTTTCCGCATTGGGTTATTTTTATGCAACAATTTGGTGATTTTATTATTTACACCTATTTACCCCCTCCTCTAGGTGGTTTTTTCCCTATTCAGATCCTTGGATCCCATAACCCACATCCACTCCATGGTCACCCTCGCCCAATCCGACTCTCCGTCTTTGAAAATCTCCCACTCCCGACCTCGCCGAAACTCTAGACCTGATCCTCGTCTTCCTTAGTCGCACGGGGAGCAACGCTCATTGTCAACCCCTACCCATCGCCACCACTGTCACCGCGACCGCCATCGTCGATCAGAATCCTCCACTTCTCCGCCTACTCCTCCTCCTCCTCCACCACCATCGTCGTCGTCACCGTAGCTCATAGAACGTGAGCTCTTTCTCCATCTCTCTCTAAACTTTATTACATTCCCATATATACCTTAGATTTTAATCCCGAGTAGATTAATATTCTATTTCGATTGCTGCTAATAGATTCTTATGCTCGGATTGAGAATGATTTTTTTTTTTTTGATATGTTGGTACGGGAGTTTTAAAACACATTATTTAAAATTTTTCTATATATTTTTTGTTTCCGTTTATATTATGATAAAAAAAATATAAAAATAAATATTTTGATAATATCTACTCGCTGCATCGCGCGGATAATTACACTAGTATATAATTGAGCTTCTATGCTTTTTAAAGGATCCTCTAGAATTGAACTCCTATGTTTTTATTAGTACTTGTTGGTTTTTGGCTATTGGATCAAAAGATATTCGGTCAGGATGATAGTGAGTCTCCTAAGTTTAGTAGGTGATTGGTAGAATTGTATGATCTAAAAGATAAAATTAGTCAAAGTATTAAATTTAATGGTAAAAAATTTACAAACATCAAATACTTGATATTTTTACAAAAAAAATCATAGCTGGACTATATATATATATATATATATATATATATATATATATATATATATATATATATATATATATATATATATATATATATATAAAGTAAAATATTTATTACGTATGCAGTGAGAATAGACTAGATATTTTATTTTTACATTGTTTTCGAGGGTATATATCTGAATCAATGCTTAGTATACTATGATTTAGACTAGGAAAATGCTACTTGTACATCCCATTTGGGGGTGTACATCGCACACCCCACCCATCCAATGGGTGGGGTGTGGTGAGGGGTCACTTCACAATTTGTGAAGTGACCCCCCCACCCTTAGATGAGTGGGTGTAAGATGTACACCCCCTTTGGGGTGTACATGTAGCGTTACTCTTTAGACTATTTAATTTTTAAAATATTTAAATTTTATAATTATTTTTACATTATTTATTCATGATCATAGTGGTCTAAAAAACTATTAAATTTGAAATTATTTGAATACTAGACAAGTAATACCGTAAATAATTATAATATTTGAAATTTAAATAGTACAAATAGTATAAGTTAAATTTAACAGCATTGATGGATTAATTCATATATCCCATCTCCGAGAATGACACAGGAGCTAGCATTTATTAGCTCTCAAATAAAACTCGTGACATAATTGGAAGGTTCTTATACATTCCATGGATTTACGCAAGCTTGAGCAAATAAATCATTAGAATCAAAATCTTAACATAAGTCCATTTTGGCACGTAATAGAAAATCCCCAAAACTCTCTGACCATTATAAACTTCTCTTTTAAATTCTAAAAAATATAAATATTTTTTTAAAAAAGTAAAGAAGAAACTCTATTGTGTGCTTGAAAAAATATATACACGATTGGTTTAAAAGAATCGACATCCTCCCTCATGACGAAAGATTAGATTGAATCGAGTCATATTTGAAATGGTGTGAGATTGATTGGACTAAGTCACAATCGAGACTTGTGAACGCGTTGTGTTGGTACGCTTTAAGTAAATTAATTATAAATTTTTAACCACTCGAATTTTTAAAATTAATGACTAGCGCCAACAATATTCCGACATATACATAATTGTCGAACAAAATAGTATTATTTTTAGTGATTGTTAAATTTTTTAAAAATAAACAAGAATTTTAAAAAAATCCAATTAAAATAAATTAAATTTATATTTAGTGACCAAGTAAAGTTTTCGGCCAATTGAGCAACCAAGTTATAAAAAAAAAAGAAAAAAAAAAAGAGAAAGGGTAAAAGCATTCTTGTCTGAACTATTGTCATTTTGAATCAACTTTTTAATATTTTAAAATTTTAATTTTACTATTTAATTTTTAAATTTATTTGATTTTAATTGGTCCATCATTTTTTACTTTAAAATATAATCTAATTATTTACTTTAATAAATTTATAAGTAACTCACTTGAATTAAATAAATTAAAAAATTATATAATAAAATTAAAATATTAAAAAATTAAATATTTGATTTAAAATGATCTATGATTCAAATAAGTTCTATATATTTTTATCTAAATTGTAGTTAGCTAATTCATGAATTATTCATGAATTATCGAAAATTCGAGTTAAACGTCCGTATGCGAATTTTTAAAATTTTTAGAATAATTTTAAGAATTCACGAATAATTCGACGGACACGATTTATTCGGTAAAAGACTCAGTCAAAATTTTCAATAAAATTTTTGTGTCTTTAATTTTTCTCGTTCTTCCGCCCTAAAAAAAAATATCTTCTACTCAAAAAATTTTCTGTCCTGCCATTTACTTTAGTTTATAATTTTCTATTTTTATATTTTATTTATATTAGTAGTATAAATCTAAAGAAACAAAGTTTAATTTAATAACTGAATCTTTAATCTCAAAATTTTAATTGATGAACGTATAATTTTCGTATAAATTATATATCTAAATAATTAACGAATCATATGTATTTTTTAAACAAATTTAGATATTAAAATACAAATTTTATTTAGATTATAGTTGTCCCAAATTTTTTGCTGAATCCAAAATAGCTAACTATAATCCGAGCAAAGAGTAAAGAAACACACTCATCATTAATTTGATCTTGGAATGTAGTCGTGTTGCATAATGTTACTCTTTATGCGTGCGCCCGCACGGGGGATGAGTCCCGTTTACCGAGACAAGCCAAAGTGGTGAAAAGATAGGGGCTTTGTCGTAGGACAGTTGGAAGAAACCGACGTGCGCCCGCCCACCACCCCAGGTACGGTCCCCATAACACCCAACACCGACCTGCCACCAATCAAATCTCACCACGTAGGCACCCCCATGGTCCCAGGGTACCTGCTTAAACTAATGCTGTCCATACACCCTATTTAGAGGGTATAATATACATCTTACTTAGTTTAGGATAAAAAAAAAATTCACTCATTATTTCAAAATAATTAATAAAATTTATTTTATTTTAAAATAAATAAAATATAAAATATATATACAAAAAGCATTTAGCCGAAGATTTGTCGTGTTCAGTGGTCGCGCCACCTTTTGTTGAAGAGGTGTTGAAGGAAAATGTTTTTTGAAATAGCCCCTCAACTTAATTTTTATTATTTTTTTTAAATGAGTATATTGTAAATTTTATTGTTATTAATATTATTGTTTAATAAATAATAGGAAAATGCTACTTGTACACCCGTAAGGGGTATACATCTCACACCCTCACCCATCTAAGGATGGGGGTGTGATGAGGGGTCACTTGATGTGACCCGTAAAAAACATCGCCACCATTAAAGAGATGGAGATGTAGGATGTACACCCTTCGGAGTGTACATGTAGCAATCCTCTAAATAATAACTCAAATTAAAATAAATAAAAAAAATGTAAACTAGGGGTCCATTTCGAAATACAGTAAGTTAAGGAGGCTCTGTGAAATTTTACCAAGCTCGAATATATATATGGAAAATGCTCTATTATTATTATTATTATTCGAGCGATACCGCGAAACACAACAGAGAGAGAGAGAGAGAGAGAGAGAGAGAGAGAGAGAGAGAGAGCCATTGGAGGAGGAAGAGGAGGAGGAGACGAAGCTCGAAAAGGATTCAGTTCCATTGCTGCGAACGGATTCGATCCCAAATTCCCCTTCGAATCCTCTCCTAAACCCTAGTTTTCGCGTTCGTTTCGCACAAATCTAAGCGGTGAAACCCCGCTCCCTCTTCCTCCATTTTCTCCAGCGTTTTCTCGTGATTTATCGTCTTTTCCCCAATTTGTGGTGATATTTTGATGGGATTGGACTCCTCGGAACCGTAGGTGATCGCGTTAGGGTTTAATTCAGCTCAATTTCGCATTTCTTGGGGAAAATTGTGAGTTGGGGGAGGGAGATTGAGCCATGGGCTTCGATGTGGGAGCTCACCTGGTGCGATTAGGGATCGTTTCGTCGACGTCGGATCACGCGTCGGTGGTGTCGATCAACATCTTCGTCGCGCTCCTCTGCTCGTGCATCGTGATCGGCCACCTCCTCGAGGAGAACCGATGGATGAACGAGTCGATCACCGCGCTCATCATCGTGAGTTTTTTTTCCCTTTTTTTCCCTCTACTGTAGTGATAAAAATCGGATTTTTGGTATTTATTTTGTAAGTTGGATTCAACATGGTGGTAATTAGATCCAATTGGTAACAGGGGTTGTGCACTGGGGTGGTGATTTTGCTCACAACCAAGGGGAAGAGCTCGCATCTTCTCGTATTCAGCGAGGATCTCTTCTTTATTTACCTTCTCCCGCCGATCATATTCAATGCGGGGTGAGTTTTCTTCGCTCTTTTGGTGTCTAAAAGTTCCCATCTTTATAGTTGGTTCCCTTTTTTTAGGTCTTTTATGGCTATAATATTGTTAAATGCATCTAGGGCCTTTGTTTCACTCTAGAGATTCTGAGTTGGAATCATCCCCTTTCTTTAAAAATTTGATATGAAAAGCAAAATTTTTAAACTTGAGCTTGAGTTAATGTAGTTGGTAATATTTGGAAGGAGGTGATAGCTATCTATTAGGTAGCTCTCTTTGCTTTTGTTTATTCCCACTCCTCGAAAGCGGTTTATCATGGGCTAACTTCTTTTTCGATGTGATTCAGAACCTTTGATAACAAATTAATTAAAAAAAAAAGGTTATGAAAAATTCTCCGACGAAGAGTATGGTTTTGCTCATCCAAGCCTTCGTGATAAAAGGGTATAAAAAGTATACGAGATTCGAGAGTCCAGGACCATTCGGCATATTGAGTTGTTTCCTTCCCAGTTAAGGATAAGTATGCGCACATAACAACGAAAAGTTCTTTTGTTTAGGGATATTGCCGCAGTTTCTCGGTGGTTCGAAACTGGAGGTGGTTGAAGAGAAAAGAACAAAATTATCCACTTTCATAAGTTTCTAAAAAAATGAAGAGGACAAGAACCTTAAAATGGTATGGATACATCCAAGGAATGCAAACTACATATAGTCAAGTGATATAATAGAGAAATAGTTTGGTAGTGAGCATGCATTTTTCTACTCAACAAAAAGATTATGTTTAGAAACTGCTGTTTGCGGGGGCGCATTAGCAATGGTGTCGCTTTCATCCTGACATATAGGGACAACTTTAAAGCTTGAAAGAATGACTTTTTTTTTGGGGGGGTAGTAAAAATGTAGAAACTCCATTAGTTTACTAGAACATGGATGAGAATAATTTTGATCTTATCATATGTATCACATAAGTAGAAGAGTATTTGATCTTTCAGCACGAGGTAATGCATTATCTCTTGGAAACCTCCTTTCTTAATACTGTTTGTAATGCTTTACTTGCAATAAATTACATGTACAAATCCTATGGTAATCAACCATTTCTATAGAAGTTGCTTAATGTTTGGCTATCCAAGAGCAAAGTTCTTCCATTCAATGGCTAGCCGTTCATTGTTGGATTGTAATTAATTTCACAATTTTCTTTGATCCCAGCTTTCAAGTAAAGAAGAAGCAATTCTTCCGCAATTTCATGACAATAACACTGTTTGGAGCTGTTGGAACAATGATATCCTTTTTCGTTATATCTCTTGGTAAGTTACATATTTTTGCAACATCATGCTCAAGCCAATATGAATCGTGAATACTAGAATGAATTTTTAGGTGTATAATTACAATCTCATCACAGTCAAAAAATAATAATAACAATTGCAATTTCATTATTAGCTTAAGCCAGCAAATTATTTTCTAACTGAAATGTTCTTTACCCAACTGCGGTGGTTTCCTAGTTTCAGATGCATTAGGTAACACTCTTTTCAGGAATATTAATGTAAAAATCCTGAAAATCTGCACTCCTGCTTAAAGATACCAGAGTAGGGTAGAAGTTCCAAATTTTTTGGAGCCTAAGAAAGGCATTTGGCTCTGTTTAAAAATGGCCTCAATCATGGATATTGAATTTCCTGAAAAGAAAAATATAATGAAATGCTAAAATGTGTATAGTAAGGAAAAGAGTTATGAAGAGTAAAAAAGGGTAAATGGTAGGACCGTGTTGACTGATTTTTAAAAATCTTTCAACAGGGAAACCGACGCAAGGAGTTATCCAACAGGAGTGAAAATAGGCTGGTTTTGTCTAGGTTACCTGATGATTAAATTATATGTTGGGAATCGGCCCGAAACAAAGTGTTCGAAGCCTTCAACAAAACTCAAGTTCAGGACTCAATTCTTTTATCAATGCTGATGACTAGGGTATGAAATTGTAGCATCTCCATATTTGTTGAAACCAGCCTAAATGATGGATAGGTCTATAGGACCATTCCAAGGTATTCAAAACCAACTTGGAGCCAAATATTATTTATGCGTATGAGATGGTTTGGAAGCTCTTATGCTTTGCTGGGTTTAGAAGTTAGTTGAGTTGAGTCAACAGTAAATAAACTTTGTATATCTATGCAAGCTAATACATTGTCAGAGTTGCTGCTCTTTCGGCCAACATATTGCATGATTCAAACTAAAGGATCTAGAAAGCCACATAAATCTTTTAGCATTTATACTGTTGCTTGCATGGTTATTGACAATATTGCCCTCTTAGTGTTTACTGCCCATTTCAACTTGCCTGACAATCATCCTAAATTACAGGGGCCATTGGAATATTTAAAAAAATGGATATTGGTTCCTTAGATATTGGGGACTTTCTTGGTAAGCACTTTTCCAGAACCACATCATTTCTCCACCACTTCTTTTTTATCCAAATAAATTGCACCTTGTTTTAGCTATCTTTAAATTTAGGTCTTAATATCTGTTTGCATTGTATGTTTGCAGCAATTGGAGCAATCTTTTCTGCAACAGATTCTGTTTGTACGTTGCAGGTTCGTAAGTGCTTCATGAACTTCTCTTTTATGTCATTCTAAACTTGATCACACTCCTCATCTTTTCTTGTAAATTCCAAAATAGGTTCTTAATCAGGACGAGACACCTTTTCTTTATAGCTTGGTCTTTGGTGAAGGCGTTGTTAATGACGCCACGTCAGTTGTGCTTTTTAATGCACTCCAGGACTTCGATATTAATCATGTTGATGCAATCATCTTGTTGAAGTTTGTGGGCAACTTCATTTATTTATTTATCACAAGTACACTTCTCGGAGTGTTTGTAAGTTTATTTACTGATATCACGAAGTCTCGTTTTTCTACTTTTTTTTCTCTAATATATGAACTAATGCTCTATTCTTTTCTATCTTTTTTATTCCTATCATCTACAGGCTGGATTGCTTAGTGCATACATGATTAAGAAATTGTATATGGGAAGGTTTGTTAAAGAAAAAACTTAACCTTTATCCAATTTATATGATACATCTTTTACTTGTAGAAAGCTTTTCTTCCCATTTGGTTTGAAATAATTGCAAAGCTCTAGTGCTAATTTATGTTTTTTTTAGTTGTTTTATCTTAACTTATCCTTTTCTTAAAAAATTTTAATGAGATTTAATTACGAAAGTTCTTATCTAATTAATATTTCGCAGTTAGGTTATGGTTGAAGGATCTGTAGAATTAAATACTCAATTAGTAATTATTCAATTTCAGGCATTCGACAGACCGTGAAGTTGCACTTATGATTCTTATGGCTTACCTCTCATATATGCTGGCTGAAGTAAGATTTATTTCTAATTACGTTTATAAGTTTAAAGGATATTACTTTTCTATCGTAGTTTTACATGTTCTAGCGTCATTGATTTTTATTTTTTATTTATTTACTTGTTTATTTATTATTTTACAGCTGTTAGATTTGAGCGGCATTCTTACAGTATTCTTTTGTGGTATTGTTATGTCGCATTACACTTGGCACAATGTGACGGATAGCTCAAGAATCACTACCAAGTATGTTATTTTTATTTGAAGGGTTGTTAAAACCATCTCATTTTAAAATCAATTTGTCATAGTAAACATAGTGATAATGCTAATCTTGGTTGCCCTATTTGACTTTGCTTTTTTGCAGGCATGTTTTTGCAACCATGTCATTTATAGCTGAGACCTTTCTCTTCCTTTATGTTGGGATGGATGCATTAGACATCGAAAAGTGGAAATTTGCGAGTGACAGGTAAATGTCAAGATTTTATCTGGGTGGTTAATTATTTGTCCCTCACAAGAGTGAGTTCTTTTTTAACAGTTTCAAGATTCTTTGAGTGTTGGTATGTTAACTCAGGACTAGAAAAAATATATTATGGATAACTGAAATAGCTTAGCTTAGACTAAAAAAAAAAAGGTCATAGCCTGAAATTATGGTTGATCTTGTATTACAGAATCGATGGCTTATTACTTCATTTATGCTTTGGTGCATTTCAAGTATTACCTCTTGAATGTTTTATTACAAGTGGGATACTTTTGAGAGCCTTTCATAAAAATTCTTTATTTGGTGATATGGGAACAGATCCAAGAATCGTCCACCATTCTTTTGGTTAATCTCATTTTTGAAAGCTCTTCACTTTACAATCACATGACTCATCCGTTAAGTATAATATGCATTTGAGCACTTTATGGAATGAATGTTGCAATTTGCACAGCCATTTATGTATTTTGGTCTAGGAAAATTTACAACTAAATTCATATAATTGTTTTCCGTTTCGTTAAATCGCTCTCTAGTCTCTCCTCTCTTTCTTCTCTCCCATTTAATAGAATCTAATGTTTTGTATACATCTCATATATTCTTTTTTTTTCCTTTGCAGCCCCGGAAAGTCAATTGGTGTGAGCTCAATTTTGCTGGGCTTGGTTTTGGTTGGAAGGGCGGCTTTTGTTTTCCCACTCTCCTTTCTGTCCAACTTAACCAAAAGATCTCCTGAAGATAAAATCAACTTTAGGAAGCAAGTGGGTGTTCGGTTCGTAATTTTTATTTTCTCTCAAAATTGCTTTTATCAAAATCTCTAATGCAATTTGTTTGACAGGTTATAATATGGTGGGCCGGCCTTATGAGAGGTGCGGTGTCAATTGCGCTTGCTTACAATAAGGTTAGTTTGAGATTCATTCTAAATACTAATGTTTTTACTAATCATGGTGCCACTCTTTTCCCTTGTCATCATTATGCGCACTCATACAGTGAGCCAGGTGGTGGTGATCTTTTGGGTTTAGAATCTACTACTTTTGATACATACAGATACCATTAGTGATATTAATTTTGAAAATATCACGTGGACCCCAAAGGCAAACACCTTTTCTTTTGCCATTATAAATGAAATATAGTACTAATTCATTGAGTTGCGTATACTTGTAAAGAGTTCTGAAGCCTTAATGAAGGAAAAAAGAAGATAAAGAGAGGAAATTGTAGAAGATAATGGGTTTCTTGGCGAGGAAAACCATCTAAATACATTCATCTCTTTGAAAATCCATGCTACACAATGACTGCTTCTACCCCCAAAATTAGAGACATCTATGGGAAGCAGCAACATGACTACTGGGAGTATCCTAGTTAGCTTAGGATAATGACAAGTCATCTACATATCCAAAACTCGTGATACTCTTTATCTAAAGCAAATCACAGTTTGATGAATATGAAAGTCAAGCGCATTCATCATCACTACTTATCTTCCTGGAAACTTACAGATCGTGTAGATAACATGAAGAAACTGCGTTATCGCTGATATAGATCTGGAGTTATTTTCTCAGTTCAGAAATTGAAAGATGTCCAAGCAAACAATTTGAAAGACCTTTTTTTTTATTTTTTATTTTTTAACTGGGAAATTTGTTATATTTGGGGCTCTTATTCTTCAGCAGGTGCTCTTTTATGGGCTTCTTTCTCATTGCATTTTCTTGACTTATCATTCCTCATTCAGTAAAACCTAATCATTTTCTTCTTTTCATAATTGACATGCTGGTTTACACTTGCAGTTTACGAGATCCGGGCATACGCAATTGCGTGGCAATGCTATCATGATCACTAGTACGATCACAGTTGTTCTTTTTAGCATGGTGGTAAGATTTCTCATACCAGCAGATATTTCTTAGCAGTGAATATATGATTTGTTAACTTTGTTTTTTGTTGAAAGGTTGCGGAACACGCTTTTTTTTTTTTTTTTTTTTTTTTCTGTAAACACTAACATTGAAGTCATATTTGTTGTGCTGGCCTTTAGCATGTAGCTAATGTAACAAAAAAAAGGAAGAAGAAGAAAGATTTCAAACTATTTAATCACTTAAAATGTTTGGAAATTTTGCATTGATACCCCTCTAAAGATCTATACATTCATAGATGCCCTCTGTAAGTTGACATCATAAATCCATTGTTTGTGTGAGAAATACACTCAATTATTTCAAATACCCTTATAAATATTAATGTTAATGTTCCTGCAAAAGTGCTTCTTAAATTCATTAGTTCCCTTTAGAAGAGAGCACCTTTGTAATAAATTCTATTTACATCTAGCATGCATATGTGATTTTGCGGCAAATTTGTAATTATCCTAACAATTTTAGTGCTGCCTTAGGTGTTTGGATTGATGACAAAGCCTCTGATAAGGCTTCTTTTGCCTGCCTCTTCGCGGAACTGCGTGACCTCCGAGCCCTCAACACCAAAGTCCCTCCTCTCCCCTCTCCTCGGCGCTGTGCAGGGTGGTTCGGAAGTCGAAACCGGCGGACATTCCATAACCCGGCCTACCAGCCTGCGAATGCTCCTCACCAAGCCGAGTCGCACCGTCCACTACTACTGGCGCAAGTTCGACAACGCGTTCATGCGGCCAGTATTCGGTGGACGGGGTTTCGTTCAGTATGTGCCAGGTTCACCCCCCGAAGACACCCTTAACGGGTGGCGATAAGCCAAAGGTGAAACCCAAAAGAAAAGAACAAAAACAAAAAGAAGAGTACGGAAAGAAAACAAAATTCGGTTTTCTTAGATTCGGTTGCGGCTGCTTCTAAGAGTGTTTAGGTAGTGGCTTCTGTTGTAGTACTAGTTGTGGTTGGATTGTTGTTGTATCTTTTACCTCTGGTTATGTAAATTATTTTTTTCTTTGTGCGTGAGCTTCTTGAGTGATCTTACATATCTGTAAATTTTTTGTAGCATTTAGTGCCAGATTTTTTTCTCAATTATCATCTGTAGCTTGTATGTCTTAGGGGCTTTACTGTTGGATCTGTAATCTTTCTCAGAATATATCAAGCTCGAAATCACAGTTCAATGAGAGGAAATTTTTGGGCCCCTTCGGTGTGTGGTGTTTTATTTAGTTTTGATTCAGGAAATGTGCATATGGATCCTTGAGGTGGTGTTGATATGTTGTTGTAACTTTTATTGGTTACCATATTTTGTTGAACATCAACATCGGGAAAATGTAAAGAAGCCCCTTGAACTTCAGCTATTTTGTAAACATACTCTTAAAACTTTCAATTTTGATAATTAGACCCCTAAAACTTGATCAAATAGTTCAATAGACTTAACTCCTCAATGGCCGCTACTAATTATGTAGTCATTGTGGTCATATATTTTGCATACAAACTTGTAAAGTTTCAAAATACAACGAAATTTTTTTCTTGTATTCTAGCACAAAAGAAGAAGTTAGCAAAAAACAAATGTAGATTCATCCTATTCTTCTTTACTTACCCCTATTTCCCACAAGTGGTAGAGAAAAAACAATATTTTCTTATAATTTGAAGCATCATAAGATTATGTATAAGAGATACAGCTAAAACTGTTGTGTAATCAGTAATTTCAATTGAAGAGAGGGTAGCCAAAATTAGAAGTTTAGGCACCTGATGGCAAAGTTTAGGTCTTTGTAATTTTTTTTCCAAAACAGTGATATATATATATATATATATATATATATATATATATATATATATATATATATATAGAGAGAGAGAGAGAGAGAGAGAGAGAGAGGGGTTGGAATACTATCGATAGCACTAAGCCATTGGTGCTATCAAGTTTTTAGCCATTGGATTAAAGGATGTGTGGATAAGATGATAGTGGTCCCTTGGGTTTACTAGGTGGTTGGTTGAATAGTAAAAATTTTAGGGGACTACTATAATTCCAACCGCATATTTTTTAATCCAATGGTTGAAAACTTGATAGCACCAATTGTTTGGTGCTATCGCTAGTATTTTAGCCGGACTCTATATATATATATATAGCAACTGATTTGTTTTTGATGATAGAGCCTTTCAATCGATGATCGACATCGTTGAATATGATCTAGACCACTAGAACTATCTAGAAATCAAATTTCAAATCTTTTCGACATCATTAGTCTAATGATCAAAAGGTTGCAAAATTTGTAATTTTAATGGTAGATATGAAACGTTTGATCGGTTAACGGTGTAAAGAAATCTAAATCAATTAAATTTTGGTTAGAAAATTTTTTAACTATTTAAAACAAAATCTATACTCTCGATCTTGATTACAAAACTCTTATCATCACTTTTTGAAAGATATTCATTTTCAACCGTTCATTTTTGTGTTCACTTGATGGACAAGAAAAGAATATCGAAAAAATATGAAATTTGATTTCCAGATAGTTCCAGTGGTCTAGATCATATTCAACGGTACTGATTATCGATTCGGAGGCTCCATCGTCGAAAATAAATCGGTAGTAATGCAGCTCGTTTGCTTCCGATAGTATTTTAGTTTAACACACACACACACACACACTCTCTCTCTCTCTCTCTCTCTCTCTCTCTATATATATATATATATATATATATATATATATATATATATATATATAGAGAGAGAGAGAGAGAGAGAGAGAGAGAGAGAGAACTAGGATGGAATACTATCGATAAGACCAAGTCATTGGTGCTACCAATTTTTTAGCCCTTCGATTAAGAGATGTGTTGTTAGGATGGTAGTGGTCTCTTAGGGTTTAGTGGGTGGGTGCATGGTTGAATAATAAAAATCTTAGGGGACCACTATAATCCCAACCGCACATCTTTTCATCCAAGGGTTGAAAACTTGGTAGCACCAATTGCTTGGTGTTATCGATAGTATTCCAGTCGGACTCATGTATATATATATATATATATATATATATATATATATATATATATATATATATAGGGTCCGGCTACTATACTCTTATGAGTAAAAAATTTTCGTACTCATAAGTTTTCATCCCTTGGATGAAGGAATGTGCGGTTAGGATTATAGTAGTTCGTAAGATTTTTACTATTTCCCCAACAACCTAGTAAACCCTAGGGGGACCACTATCATCCTAACCGCACATTCCTTCATCCAAAGGTGAAAAAGTTATGAGTATAAAGGAATTTATACTCATAAGAGTATAGTAGCCATTCGCTATATATATATATATATATATATATATATATATATATATATATATATATATAGCTAGGCTGGAATACTATTAATAGTATCAAGTCATTGGTGCTATTAAGTTTTTAACCCTTGGATTAAAAAATATGTGGTTGAGATGATAGTGGGCCCATTGGGTTCAATAGGTAGTTGGAGAAATAGTAAAATCTAACGGGTGAAAATGATCAAAGTGGTTGATCTAAGGGTAGAAAACTTAATAGCACCAATAAGTTGGTACTATTAATAGTATAGTAGTCGGACTCTCTCTCTCTCTTTCTCTCTCTCTCTCTCTCTCTCTCTCTCTATATATATATATATATATATATATATATATATATATATATTGAGAGAGAGAGTGTGTGTGTGTGTGTGTGTGCAGCTACCATGATTTTAAAAGTAAAAAGCAACTGGTGCTTGTAAGTTTTCTACTGTTAGATCTACCCCTTTGTCTAATTTCATCTCTTAGATCATTCTATTCCACCATCCATCCACTTAACCCAAAGGATCCACTATCATCATAACCGCACATTTTTTTACCCAATGGCTAGAAACCTACAAACACAAATGACTTTATACTTTTAAAAGCATAGGAGCTCAATGTTATGAGTTTGACTACTATGCTTTTAAAAGTACAAAACAATTGGTTCTTGTAAGTTTTCTACTATTAGATCTACCCCAACTCATTGGTGCATGTAGGTTTTTAGCCATTGGGTGAAAAGATGTGCGGTTAGGATGATAGTAAGCCCCTTGTGTTAAGTCGGTGGTTGGTGGAATAGAATGATCTAAAAGATGAAATTAGACAAAATGGTAGATTTAACAGTAGACAAAGGGATATATATATATATAGGAATACTATCGATAGCACCAAGTTATTGGTGCTATCAATTTTCTAGCCCTTGGATTAAGGGATGTGCTGTTAGGATGATAATGGACCCCTAGAGTTTAGTGGGTGGTTGGTTGAATAGTAAAAATCTTAGGGGACCAATATAATCCCAATCGCACATTCTTTCATCTAAGAGCTAGAAACTTGGTAGCACCAATTGCTTGGTGCTATCGATAGTATTCTAGCCGGACTATATATATATATATATATATATATATATATATATATATATATATATATATATATATATATATATATATATATATATATATATATATATATATATATATATATATATATATATATATATATATATATATATATATATATATATATATATATATATATATATAGTCCGGCTAGAATACTATCGGTAGCACCGAAAATGCTACTTGTACACCCGTAAGGGGTGTACATCTCACACCCCCACCCATCTAAGGGTGGGGGTGTGATGAGGGGTCACTTGATGTGACCCGTAAAAAACATCGCCACCATTAAAGAGGTGGAGATGTAAGATGTACACCCCTTCGGGGTGTACATGTAGCATTGCTCATATATATATATATATATATATATATATATATATATATATATATATATATATATATATATATATATATATATATATATATATATATATATATATAGAGAGAGAGAGAGAGAGAGAGAGAGAGAGAGAGAGAGCGAGCTAGGCTGGAGTACTATCAATAGCACTAAGTCATTGGTGCTATTAAGTTTTTAACCCTTGGATTAAAAGATATGTGGTTGAGATGATAGTGGGCCCCTTGGGTTTAACAGGTGGTTGGAGAAATAGTAAAATCTAACGGATGAAAATGATCAAACGGATTGATCTAAGGGTAGAAAACTTGATAGCACTAAATGTTTGGTGCTATCGATAGCATAGTAGCCGGACTCTCTCTCTCTCTCTCTCTCTCTATATATATATATATATATATATAGCTATAGCTAGGTTGGAATGCTATTAATAACACCAAGTCATTGGTACTATTAAGTTTTTAATCTTTGGATTAAAAGATGTGTGGCTGAGATGATAATGGGCCCCTTGGGTTTAATGGGTGATTGGTGAAATAGTAAAATCTAATGGGTGAAAATGATCAAAGGGTAGAAAACTTGATAGCACCAAATGCTGGGTGCTATCGATATATATATAGTAGCCGGACTATATATATATATATATATATATATATATATAGTCCGGCTACTATGCTTGTACAAACACCAAGCAATTGGTGCTTGTAAGTTTTCTACCGCTAGATCTATCATTTTGACTAATTTCACCACTTAGATCATGATATTCTACCAACCACCCACTCAACCCTAGGGGCCCACTATCATTCTAACCGCCTATCCTTTCATCCAAGGGTCGTAAACTTACAAACACCAATGACTTGGTGCTTTTAAAAGCATAGGAGCTCAATTCTATATATCTGTATAGATATATTGTCACGCACCGGGGTCGAAACTGCGACCCGGGCCCGCCAACAGATCCGCCGCCCATACGGGAAACTCCGTATAGACGAAGCGACTAACCTGCAAAAGATACTACAACTACAATATAGATATCAGAGCTGGAAAGTAAACTGCTGTAAAACTAAAAATCCAATCACTGTACAACTGAAAATAAAAAAAAAAATACATTATCCATCTCCCAAATAATCATCAATACATCATCCTCTGATACAAAATCTAAGAACCCAAAAGGGGAGGTAAACTAAAATAATAATACATCAGTGTACAGGTTCACAGTACAAGTTGGATCCTCACCTAACAACAGTCTCTCAAAATAAAGAAAACTCTCAAAAGAGTAAAATATACTAATCTAACAGACTGTAGTATAAATCTCCAATAAGGGGGGGGGGGTACAGCTATTCTCTAAAGACAGGTAGGGATCTAGCTCGCGACTCCCTCGCCTCGATTAGAAGAAGAAGCAACAATATAGGGGTAGGAACTGGCGAAGATCCCTCTGCAAAACTGTCACCGACAGAGGGTGTGAGAACTACACCGTCACGTAGTTCTCAGTGGGTACCGCCACCAAGCCCGACGGTCTGCCCACTAAGTCTACTAGAGACATAAAATAACAAATGCAGTACTGAAAAGGAAATGCTGGAAATAACTCTACTATGCCTCTATCTAAATTCTCAAGGGTTGATACAGATGAAACATAATACACCTACTATCTCTCGATAAAATAATCACCCAATCTACACTGACTGCCACATAGGGTCCAATCAAACCTGTGCCCACCTACTACCACACATCCATAAGAGGACGGGATTTACGTAGGGCGTCCCACGCGGACTGCATCGACAAGTCGCGATAGTAAAGTAACAGGCCCAGCTCCGGAGCGGCACTCGAGGGGCGCGACCCCACCGAGGAAAGTATCCGCGCATCTTTGTCGAGCTCAATGTGGCTCATGCAGGCTATAATCCAAATCCACGATCAACAAGATCGACAGTAACCAACATCACATCTCTCACTCACTGGCTGGAAATCCTCGACAGTCGGGACCCACCGTCGACTCAGACGGCTCCCAAGACTAGTACTGATCTAAACACAGCTACCATACTCTACTCGGCCCCCAGGCACGAGTGTAACATGCATCCCACAACAACCTGACCACTCGGCCCGGGCAAGGAACACTCTAAGTCCAGATGAAAAGAATAAATGTGTGGGAGTGTCTAAAGCATAAATAAACTAGCCCAAGTTGGAGTTTTCTATTAGTCTGGTTGAACATGCATCATATGACAAGGTGCTAGGTCAAGTTCCAATAATAACATTTAATTTAACTTAATGTAAATGGGAAACATGATCCAACATGATCACAAATCATCAAGTAGGAAATATCATCTATCACTAACATGCTCCCTAACACATCTCACAAACATGCATGCTCACTATCACATAGAATTAGAGAACCGTCCATCGGTTCTGGAGACGAAAGCAACCCGCCTGAATGCGCACGTCGATCCAAGGTCCAAATAATCCGACACTGAACGTGGATAATCCTCAGGTTCCCATGATTCCAACGAGCCCAAAAACACCTGAAAACTCCTCCCGGGCACAAAGATACAGTCCAAACATCGCGGTAAGAAAAAATCCCCACGATCACAAATCTGCGGTAAAGTCAGTCCGAAAGAAGACAAAATATCACCTGCGAGATGATCTCTAAAAATTCCAATAAAAATATTGCTGCAATCCTCGAGAAGCTTAGATGTCGATCGAGTGCTCACAGGCCGAAATTCGATAACCGAGCGCGGAGATAAAAATCAAACAAGCTCCACTGTCCAGGAAAACCAAAAGCAAGAAAGGGGTTCAAAAATGCTCCGAATACCCTAATAAAAACACAAAACCGAGAGGAGTGGTATGCATGGAAAACGAAGATCTACCTCTCGTGGAAATGATGCCGCAAAAATCGGACAAAAACTCGCTTCTGTCAGCCCAGGAGAGCTCGCGGAAGAAATGTCGACGGAGAAGATCGATCTCGAAGGCACGTCGAAGCTCGCGATGTCTAGAAGAACGCTGATGGAACGACTCCCTAAAATCTCCGGGATCCCAAATATCGAAGAAAACTCGAAGGTGAAGCTCCCTGCAGAAGATGGGCTCAGAAAACCCGAAAGAAGAAGCCCAAAAGAAACCCAAATGGGCTATTTATAGCCAACCCAACACAAAAGGGGGATCCGGATTCGGGCGCAGAATTCAGGCGCCCGAATCCGGCCCCGGCCCGCTACTGTACGCGCCCGAATTCACCCGGGCGCGCCATGTGTCCAGCGCCAGGCCCCGCGCGCCCGCCAATCACGGCGTGCCATGTGGCGGCGCGGTCCACGCCGGGGTGCACGCGCCGCGGTCCGCGCCGGGCCAGCCGAGTCGCTGCGCCCGCCAATGGGCGGGCGACACGTGGCCTGGCGCGGTCCACCGTGCGTCGCGCCCGGTGTGAATCGGGCGCTGCCTCGCGTGCGTTGACCGACCACTCCCCGCGCGCCATGTGTCCCCGTGACCGCGTCCGCTGGTCCCGTTGCACGCGAAAGTGGGTCGTGGACCGGCCCACTTAAGAATACGGCCTAAAGGCCAAGTAAGTCCGAAAATCGCCGATTTTCAACGTTTTCGCGCGCTGAGTCCGTTTTTGGCATCCGTTTGACGCACAACAGCCTCGACACACCAATAATATGTGTTTTCTCACCGTCGACCACCCAGTCAAGTGGCACGGGAAAACCAGGACACCACATATATAGAATTGAGCTCCTATAGATATATAGAATTGAGCTCATACGCTTTTAAAAGCACCAAGTCATTGGTACTTATAGATTTCGGCCCTTGGATGAAAGGATGTGTCATTAGGATGATAGTGGGCCCTTTGAGTTTAGTGGGTGGTTGGTGGAATTGATTAAAAGGATATTATTAATGGTGAAAAACTTATAAATACAAAGTGATTAGTACTTTTACAAGCACCATAGCCGGACTATATATATATATATATATATATATATATATATATATATATATATATATATATATATATATATATATATATATATAATTGAGCTCCTATACTTTTAAAAGTACAAAGTTATTGGTGCATGTAGGTTTCTAGCCCTTGGATGAAAAGATGTGTGGTTAGGATGATAGTGGGTCCATTGGGTTAA
>CM055081.1:5169695-5217195 GCA_029204045.2 Tillandsia leiboldiana
GAGGGCACTCGAGGGGAGCGACCCACACGAGTAAATATCTCAGTAATAAGTATCAGAAGTGCCATAAAACAGCAGGACTGGATCATGACTATGATCACAAGTGGGGAAAAACTATCCACTAAAGAAAACCCCGATCTGATGCCATAGTACTTAACAAGTGGGAAAACTATCCACTAAAGAAAACCCCGATCTGATGCCATAGTACTTAACAAGTGGGAAAACCACCCACTAGGATAACCCGATCCTCAGCTGGTGCAAACTAGACCAGACTCATCCCTAATCTGATGCAAGGATAAATATCTGATCGACCGCCTACTGTCCGCGGTCACCGCAACACCCCACAAGTTTATAATCTAACATAACCTTGGCTATACTATTCCAAACCCCTGCTCATACTCGAGCGACAAGCAACTGAAAGCAAAAGAGAGTAATAAAACATGTCAAGTCTTAATATGATAGTGTAGCAATAAATAGTGGCCCTACCTGATGTCCGGGCATGCATGCAACTGTCTTTATTTTAAAAGTTGTAAAATAGTGTCAAAGATTTAAAAAGATTGATTTACTGAATAAAAGTCATTTGCATGCGAGATTATAGCCTTTGTCTCAATCACAGTGTCCCAATATAAGTCATCATATCATCTGTGGGGTTATATTAATTTTTAGGAGAGTTCGTCCCAGCGGTTCTCATCATTGTCCTGTTAGTAGTCCTGTTAGTAGTCCTGTTAGTAGTCCCAATAGTACTCATCAATTTAGTTTGTCCCAATTTTTCTCATCAATTGTCATATTAGTTTGTCCCAATTGTTCTCATCAATTGTCATATTAAATTTTAGGGGAGTTCCAGTAATCCCAGTGAGCTTGTCAAAAATGAGGTAAGCAACAACCGCCCACCTCGAACAGCTCAAATCACACCCAGATAGTCTCCATGGCTGTCCACAGTCCCCTAGAACTGCTGTCTGCCGAGAACGGTGCCCTACAGCAACACACATTGCACAGGGTGTAACTATATATTCATAAAAATACAGCTTTTGCTATTTTCAAATAGCACGAAAAGAGAGGAGTTTTTCACCTCTGTATAGTGCTCAGAAAAAATCCAGAAAAATTACGGTTGCGTTCCTCGCGAAGAGTAGATCAAAATCGACTCTTTGAACGCCTCGATCTGATGCTCCTACGCCAAGATAAAAATCGGAGAAGTTGACACTGTCCAGAAATTTTCCACAGCAAAAGGGGGGTCAAAGAGACCTCGGGAAACGTGCCAAAAGTACGAAATGGAGCAAAGTGATCAACACGGAAATCGAAGCCTTACCTCTTAGGAACGCGCTGTCGCAAAAATCGTCCAAAAATTCCTCCTGGTTAGCCCACAGGGAATTTTCGACGGAACTGTGACGGGAAATGGGCCGACAAAGAAAACCGTCGCAGGTGCGCCGCGTCGCAGATAACTCACTAACTGTAACTCCAAAAATTCTGAGATTTGGAGGAGAGAGAGAAGAGAGAGAGAGGAAGAAATTTCGTAGAGGGCACTTTCTCTGGTTCTCTCTCTAAGGGCTCAAAAACCGAGGTGCAAAGAGAGGGGGGTGGGGGGCCCTATTTATAATGGGCTGAGGCTCCACACAGGATCGGATCCGAACAGGAAACACCGAAACGGGCCAACCAAAACGTGCCACGTGTCCACAAAACAGGGAACAGCTTGTGCAAGGGCCACTAAGAGGACGCCACGTGTCCACGTGGAGCACGGGCCCGGTCCCCGCGCCGGGTCTTCCGGAAGATGTCGGCCAATCCGGGTGTGCCACGTGTCACCCTCCCACGCGCCGGCGAACCAATGGGGAAGCGCCACGTGGAAAGGGGGTATTCGGTGCTCCCGGTGCACGCCAGGCCCATGGACCGCGCACCAGGGCCGCGCGCCTCCGCGCTCTGCGCTGTGCCGCCGCTGCGCCGCTGCCCGCCACCGTGCGCCGCCGCTCGCCGCTCGCCGCCGGCGGCCGGAACAGTAATTCCGGCAGGCGGTTACTGTTCCGGTGAACAGTACCAAGTGCCGAAAAAATAAAGCAAATATACCATTTCGATCGTTTTCGCGCGCTGAGTCCAAATCCGACTTCCATTTTGCCAAATTCCCATCCGAAATTTTTGCCGAAAGCTCCCGGAAAATTCCATTTGCTCCGATTTTCGCGCAGAGTCTATATTAAATATCCAATTTTGATTCTACAAGCTCTGCTTCACCGGATAAGCTCCCTACAGTCACTGTTTAATGTTGCACAGTTCCTGCGGGAGTCCGGATCATCACATAAACCCTAAAAAAAACCCTAAACCCTAAACACTAAACCCTAAACCCTAAACCCTAAACCCTAAACCCTAAACCCTAAACCCTAAACCCTAAACCCTAAACCCTAAACCCTAAACCCTAAACCCTAAACCCTAAACCCTAAACCCTAAACCCTAAACCCTAAACCCTAAACCCTAAACCCTAAACCCTAAACCCTAAACCCTAAACCCTAAACCCTAAACCCTAAACCCTAAACCCTAAACCCTAAACCCTAAACCCTAAACCCTAAACCCTAAACCCTAAACCCTAAACCCTAAACCCTAAACCCTAAACCCTAAACCCTAAACCCTAAACCCTAAACCCTAAACCCTAAACCCTAAACCCTAAACCCTAAACCCTAAACCCTAAACCCTAAACCCTAAACCCTAAACCCTAAACCCTAAACCCTAAACCCTAAACCCTAAACCCTAAACCCTAAACCCTAAACCCTAAACCCTAAACCCTAAACCCTAAACCCTAAACCCTAAACCCTAAACCCTAAACCCTAAACCCTAAACCCTAAACCCTAAACCCTAAACCCTAAACCCTAAACCCTAAACCCTAAACCCTAAACCCTAAACCCTAAACCCTAAACCCTAAACCCTAAACCCTAAACCCTAAACCCTAAACCCTAAACCCTAAACCCTAAACCCTAAACCCTAAACCCTAAACCCTAAACCCTAAACCCTAAACCCTAAACCCTAAACCCTAAACCCTAAACCCTAAACCCTAAACCCTAAACCCTAAACCCTAAACCCTAAACCCTAAACCCTAAACCCTAAACCCTAAACCCTAAACCCTAAACCCTAAACCCTAAACCCTAAACCCTAAACCCTAAACCCTAAACCCTAAACCCTAAACCCTAAACCCTAAACCCTAAACCCTAAACCCTAAACCCTAAACCCTAAACCCTAAACCCTAAACCCTAAACCCTAAACCCTAAACCCTAAACCCTAAACCCTAAACCCTAAACCCTAAACCCTAAACCCTAAACCCTAAACCCTAAACCCTAAACCCTAAACCCTAAACCCTAAACCCTAAACCCTAAACCCTAAACCCTAAACCCTAAACCCTAAACCCTAAACCCTAAACCCTAAACCCTAAACCCTAAACCCTAAACCCTAAACCCTAAACCCTAAACCCTAAACCCTAAACCCTAAACCCTAAACCCTAAACCCTAAACCCTAAACCCTAAACCCTAAACCCTAAACCCTAAACCCTAAACCCTAAACCCTAAACCCTAAACCCTAAACCCTAAACCCTAAACCCTAAACCCTAAACCCTAAACCCTAAACCCTAAACCCTAAACCCTAAACCCTAAACCCTAAACCCTAAACCCTAAACCCTAAACCCTAAACCCTAAACCCTAAACCCTAAACCCTAAACCCTAAACCCTAAACCCTAAACCCTAAACCCTAAACCCTAAACCCTAAACCCTAAACCCTAAACCCTAAACCCTAAACCCTAAACCCTAAACCCTAAACCCTAAACCCTAAACCCTAAACCCTAAACCCTAAACCCTAAACCCTAAACCCTAAACCCTAAACCCTAAACCCTAAACCCTAAACCCTAAACCCTAAACCCTAAACCCTAAACCCTAAACCCTAAACCCTAAACCCTAAACCCTAAACCCTAAACCCTAAACCCTAAACCCTAAACCCTAAACCCTAAACCCTAAACCCTAAACCCTAAACCCTAAACCCTAAACCCTAAACCCTAAACCCTAAACCCTAAACCCTAAACCCTAAACCCTAAACCCTAAACCCTAAACCCTAAACCCTAAACCCTAAACCCTAAACCCTAAACCCTAAACCCTAAACCCTAAACCCTAAACCCTAAACCCTAAACCCTAAACCCTAAACCCTAAACCCTAAACCCTAAACCCTAAACCCTAAACCCTAAACCCTAAACCCTAAACCCTAAACCCTAAACCCTAAACCCTAAACCCTAAACCCTAAACCCTAAACCCTAAACCCTAAACCCTAAACCCTAAACCCTAAACCCTAAACCCTAAACCCTAAACCCTAAAACCCTAAACCCTAAACCCTAAACCCTAAAAAAAACCCTAAACCCTAAACCCTAAACCCTAAACCCTAAACCGGGAAGGGTTTAGGGTTTAGGGTTTAGGGTTTAGGGTTTAGCGTTGTGCGCTCTGTGGAGATCAAAATGCTAATGCTCAAGCTTACGGTCCACCGACTGGGTAATCGGCAACAAACCGGGAAATCCCAACATGGATGCAATAGCTGAAAGCCAACAAATCTCGACTCATGGTAATCGGCAACAAGCCGGAAAAAATCCCAACATGAATGCAATAGCAAAAAGCCAGCAAATCTCGACTCATGGTAATCGGCAACAAGCCGGGAAAAATCCCAACTGGAATGCAATGGCAGAAAGCCAACTGAATCTCAACATATGCAAGATATAACTAAACAATCACTATAACATGGATCAAGATATACTGATAATCAAGTAAAGGTGTGCAAGCTAGCTATGACCAATCAAGCATGGCAAATGCTCAGGAATAAAATCATAATATCTGGAAGCAAGCTAAGGATCAATCATGCAGGGCAAAACATAAGCTGATAACTGATAATGATCAATAAGTCAGGCATGGCAATATATGAACTGATGATATATAAAGTCAAACTGATAATGATTTATCAAAAGAAGAAGGCTCAAGTATAAGATCTGGCTACCACAAGAACAGGGGTCCAACCAATTACGGTAACCCAGAGGGTCGAAATGATAAAGCCCGGACCGAAGATAAACCCACCTGTCTGCAGGCGATCTGACAACTCCAACGAAATGCTCGAAGACTAGAGTCAAACCGTGCCAACCTGAATCAAAGATGTTGATCAGGGAACAACTCACACATACCAAAACCACTGACCCACTAAACCCACAAAACTTAAACCTGGATCTTTTCCAGATTAACGCGACTCGCCGGAAATCCGCCATTCGGCCCACTTTGACGTGAACAACGCTTACAGATTTCCGAAATCAACGAAACCTGACGTGCAGCCTCAGAATGTTTAAACACTAATATTTGACAGTTAACATCTTGCTAGACGCAACCCTATGCTCAAATGTTGCCAAAATTACCAAAATACCCCTCCCGAAGATTCAATTTAGATTTCCGGGAGACACGGGCACCAACCCTTTGTTGCTGGCTCAACCAGATTCTACTGAGACACATCAGACAGCTAGGCGGAACCGCCGCAATTGCTCGAATTGCGCGATTGCCACCGGGGTGCCGTTAAACCGACGATTTTGCCGATTTACGGACCGATAATCAATTTCTGCTCAACGAGAGCCGTTGGATCCCTAACGAAAAGCTTAGAGATCATGGACACACTGCCCGAGACAGCACGTGAGGTTACAATATCGTTTAGACCCCTAGGGTTTCCAAAACCGCATTATTACGCGTATTTGAGAGCCGTTTTCGCTCGTTCTAACTATCGGAGCATCAGTTTAACGAACCGTCACCACCAGTAGGTGGCCCTCGACTTGCTGGACACCGTGCTCACCATTTGGCAGCAGCGCGGATCCCGAGAAAAACTTCGGCCCATGATTTACTTTGCTAACATAAGCCGAAACACATTTTTAATTTTTTCTACTCGACCAATCCAAATTTTAAGGTGAGCATCGCGTTCAGTGACCTCAAATTGTCAGAGGTTAACTGCGGCGAACTTGCTAAGTCACTAAAACAGCCCCATGTTTAATTAAACCTACAAAAGGCCCTAACTACTAAGTCTTCAAAAACTGCTTGTGCCAACCCTAAAACAACTTGAGCATCTTGCTCAGGACATCACAGAGGCTCAAGGGCTTGCTCATGCGCAACCTAGAAGCTGCTGGATCCATAGATCCAAGTCATCTTGCTCTCTAATGTACAAGAATGCTCCACACAAAAATCCACTCAGCCAATTTGGAATATTAAGTGAGCATCAAGCTCATGGGATGGTGTGGAGTAATCTGGTAACTTGCTGGATGCTCAGTATTTGCTAAAACTGAAATCGATCTCTTTGAGGCATTAACACAAACACTTGGTGGGCACAATAGCTTAACATGCAATCTCTCCAAACCCAAGCTGCAACTTCGCAAGGATGGGTTCTGGGAGCTTTTAACTTGGATGGAAATATTCTGCAAGGCTGCAGAAACATTCCCAGCAAGTCTCGGTCATCTTGCACACCTCAGTTGGCCCCCGGCAAGATGAGGAAGATGAAGAATATGAAGCTCGGTCATCTTTTTAGAGTCGGTAATTATTTAAATTAACGACTCTTTTTGAAGTCGGTAACTGTTTAAATTAACGACTCTTTTTAGAGTCGGTAACTGTTTAAATTAACGACTCTTTTTAGGATCGACAACTGTTTAAATTAACGACTCTTTTTAGAGTCGCCAACTGTTTAAATTAACGACTCTTTTTAGAGTCGGCAACTAACATATTACCGACTCTAAAAAGAGTCGGAAAAAAGTCATCGACGCTATATTAAAGCGTCGGTATATTTGTCCCGACATAGTCATTTAACGATTTTTTAGACAATGCTTTTAAAAGCGTCGGGGTTATTTTTGCCGACGCTTTAAAGCGTCATTAATTGTTGTTCAAAGCGTCCTTAAGTGCAAGATTTGTTGTGGTATAGCTCTAATGACTTGGTGTTATTAATAGTATTCCAGCCTAGCTTGAGCTAGGCTGGAATACTATTAATAGCACCAAGTCATTGGTGGTATTAAGTTTTTAATCTTTAGATTAAAAAATATGTGGTTGAAATGATAGTGGGCCCCTTGGGTTTAATAGGTTATTGAAAAAATAGTAAAATCTAACGGGTGAAAATGATCAAAAAGATTGATCTAAGTGTAGAAAACTTGATTGCACCAAATATTTGATGTTATCGGTAGTATAGTACCGAACTATATATATATATATATATATATATATATATATATATATATATATATATATATATATATATATATATATATATATATATATATATATATATAATTTTTACATCATTATTTGTCAACTTAGTTGTAGGTAATGCTTATCATTTTTGTTTGTTATGGAAAACACTTGGCCTAGGATTTGTTTTATGTCATATCCAAGTTTAGATATTTAGGTGTGCTTTATAGATGTCTACCTAATCATAGAAGCTTCTAGGATTATAGTGACCCTTTTATTTTTATTTTTATGGTTCAATGATTAAAATGATTTACTCATTTTCGACGGTAGTAATACACTATGTATATGCCTCAAAAAATATATATATATTTTATATTTTATCTATTTTATAATAAAATATTTTTTTACTATTTATATTATATGGCTAGTGAAGAGTATTTCTTCTTAGAATTAGAATTAGTGAGGTGCATAATATAATTTTTTTTTTTAAATGTACAAATAATATATATATTTTTTTTATCTTACTTGAATTTTTCTGATTAATTATTTTTAAAATAAAATTAAATCAAAATTTCTGCTATTTGACCTATTCACGTCAAATCAAATTCATTGAAATGAATTCCAATTAAGAAAGTAAATTTCTTTTTTTTTTTGCCACCAAAATTATGCTTAATATTCTAGTGATTTTATCTCACATATTAGTTTTTCATTTCTAGTACAAGCTCTACTCTTTTTTCTTTTTTTTTTTCTGAACAATCTTATAACATCTTCTCAGAAATGAAAATGTAAACAACCAATTATTTGGCTAAACTAGAGCTCCTAAAATGGAAATATGTTTTGGATTAAATATTTAAGCAATTTCTTTTTATGGCTAAATATAGAATCTTAAAGTTGGAATATTTGTTTTGCAACCATAAAACTTATTTGAGCTTCTGATCAGTATTTTTTTTAAAAAAAAACAAAATAACCAAATTTTGTTGTTTGATGAATCTTAGCTAGCTCCTACATCAGGACAAAACAAAAACCAAAAAAAAAAAAAAGAAAAAAAGGAAAAAGAAAAGGTTTTACAAGCCAAACAAAGAACAGATACTATGATAATTTTTGTATTTTTACGCGTATATCCCTTCAAATGCATATATTTGCATGCATAGCCCTTAAAAATTTAGATTTAGCCTGAGTCGTTAATTATTTTAGTTTGATTTGCTAAAAATGATTAAAATTATTAAATTTAATGGAGTTATTCATGATTTTCATAAACCCTCTGATTTAATGAATGTACCAAAATAGCTGGAGTATAAAAATTGAAAGATATTGTGTTAGTTTTTCTTAGTTTTGTTGAAAGTAAAATTTTGTACATTAAAAAACAAAAATAAGAGTGGACATGCAGTAAATTATTTACAATTCTTTCATCCAAAATATTTATATCGCAATATAAAATAAAAACTTAAACTTATATATACATAATTATACAGAAAAAAATCTTTTTTTAAACACATTAAATTAAACAAAATTAATATTTATAAAATTATAAAAATAATAACGGCACCAGATGCGACAGTAGAAAAGATAAACTTTGCTTCAAAGAGAAAAACTTTGCTTGGTTTTATACACATTTGCTTCTTGATCCAATTAATTAATTAGTAAAGAAGAAACATAATAATGTTAAAAATAAATAAATAAATAAATAAATAAAATAAAATAAAATAGTATCTTATGTAGTGATCGCACAAGTGGACTTCTTTTTGACCTCCCACCCAAATTAGCTTTTTGATTTTACAACAATCATTGTTCATTAAGACATTCTTTTTGTACTAAATTATACTTTATCTGTGGGACTTCGATCCTTAATAAGTGCCTGTTTAGATGCACAATAAAAAATTACTATAAAATTTATAAAGTGTGGTTTTGATCTAAATTAAATAAATATTTTTATAACTCTAAAAAATTTTAAGATTTTAAATTTTAAACTGTTTGGATGCATATAGTATAATTTCATAATTTTTTTTTTTAATTTAAAATTTTTAAAAATAAAAAAAATATTAGTTTTATATTTTTTAAATTTTAAAATTAAATATTTCATAATTTGAAATTAAAAAGTTAGTTATTTGAAATTAAATTTACAATCAAAATTTAAAATTTAAAATTTAAAATTTGAAAAATTAAAAAAATTAATCTAAATTTAAATTTTAAAATTTGAAATTTAAAATTCTAAATTGTAAAATTAAAATATATTATTTTAAAGTGATAAATTTTAATATTTAAAATTTAAAATGGAGATCATAAAATTTTAATTTTTAAAATTTAAAATTCGAATATATTTTAAATTTAAAATTTAAATATACATTCAAATTTTTAAAAAAATTAAATTAACTTTCAAATATGAAATTTTTAAATTTAAAATTTAAATCCTAATTTTAAATTTTAAATTTTAAAAATTAAAATTTCTGTGCTGAATGTTTAAATTTAAAGTTTAAAATTTATCATATTTTGGAGGTAAAAGAGCATAAGAATGGTAAAAAAAATTTCCTTTAGTTAGACTAAATTTTTATTTTATCCTATTTTTTAAAGCATAGTATAATTATGCTTTAAAAAAAACTGTATTTTGAACCATCCAAATGTTTCATAAAAAAAAATTTCTGCATCCTCTAACATCTAAGTTTTTATTTGACTTATTGCAGTTATATAATTTAAAATTTCTTGAATTCTTTATTTAACTAAAATTACTTAATTTTAATAACTTAAAAACATTAAGAAGGTGTCAATTTAAAAAAGAAAATAAAGCTGAGGGGTCTACAAAACATTTTCCTTTCCTAATATATTAGTTTCCTTTCTTTATTATATCCTTATTTTTACATTGACCATTTATAAAGATTCGATTGAAAAAGGAAAAGATAAAGGAAAAGAAAAAGGATTCCTCTCATCTTTCCCATCCCATCCTGTTGTTCCAGCAAGCAAAACGAAACCCTATTTTTTTCCCCGCTTTTCCTTTATTATAAACAAACCCTAATTTCCCATCCCCTCTCCCTCTCCCCCTCTCGGTAGAAATTTTCTGTAATCTACTACTCAATTGGGATTTGGGAAACTTCTCAATTCTCTCATTCTCTTATCCTCTCCGATTACTCCCTAATTTTTATTTTTTTTTATTATTATTTTTTTTTTACAAATGGTGGGAGAAATCGGGGAATTGGCGTGGATTAGGGCTCAAAATTGCCTTTTTTGGGCGTAAATCGAAGCTTATAAGCGATGGTGAGGGTGACAGTGGTGATGTACATATCATTTTTAGGGTAAAGGTGGGAGCTTTTTCCCGAAGTTTCAGATCCATGGCTAATTTTGCCCAAATTTGGGTTTTTCCCGAATGCGGCGGTAGCACCTGATTGATTTGTTGGTACAGGGATTTGATTCTAGGGTTTGGGTATCCAATCATCAATCAATGTCGTTTAGGAGTATAATTCAGGAGATGAGGGATGAGATTGGGAATATCTCGAGGAGGAAGGGGATCGAGGCGAAGATCGGGTATGGATTGCGATCGCGGTCGCATCGGGCGGTTGCGGCAAACGTTTTGCCGCCGCCACCGTCCGTCGATGTGCTGGGGCAGAGCTGCTGGGCGAGCATGCCGCCGGAGCTCCTCCGTGACGTGCTGGTGCGGATTGAGGAATCAGAGGGCGCGTGGCCGCCCCGCAGGGATGTGGCGGCGTGCGCGGGGGTTTGCCGTAGCTGGCGGGATATCATGAAGGAGATTGTGAGGCCCCCCGAGTTCTCCGGGAAGTTGACCTTCCCCATCTCCTTGAAGCAGGTTAGGGTTTGGGGAACCTCCTCTTTTCTCCGAGTTGCGCAATTTACTTTCATCATCTTACTGTCGTATTTGATGTTGAAATTTAGAATTAATACTTGCTATGATATGCTATGCAAAATAATAATCTTATCAGGTTTCTGATGTGATACTGCCACAATTTACCCAAGTCACTTGTTAGCTAGGCATCATGTCGTGTCTGTGTCCTAATTTCTTGTGTCCGGATCGTGTCTTGTCCCATGTCCGTGTCTGTGACGGCTAGTTAAATGCTTTCCCCTAGAAATTTAAAAGTCAAAAGTAGATTCTCAAAGTTCGAATTTGTTTTGAATTGTTGGAATCTTTATGTTTCTTTATTAGCGTTTGTTATCGGCATGATATTTCAATCTGAAAATGGTAGCCCGAATATGCAACTTCAGGTACTTTATTATCCTTTGTCAATGGTTTATCTTCATGCGGACCTCTTGTGCTTGGTTTCCCTGCTCCCCTAGCCTTGCGTACAGTCGAATGTTTTCAAATAAAGATAGCTCTCAGTCATATCTAGATTTAGATGTATTCTCAATTTGTCACGCCGTATGAATTTGTAACTATTATATTACTTCATTTTATTCACTACATGTTTCTGAGTCCTTTTTTGTGATGCGCAGCCTGGGCCAAGGGACCTTCCTCTCCAGTGTTTCATAAAAAGGAACCGAGCTACACAGACGTATTATCTTTACCTTGGTCTGACCCAAGGTATGACCCTAATTTTCTCTTTAATAATTCATTTTTCATAATTAAGCCTGAGCTATAGTCGTATCATGAAGTTTCATGATTATTAGTTTGTAGTAGTAAGTATTCTGTATTTATTACCTTTATTAGCAAGCTATAATTAGCAAATTCATGATGAAAACTCGATTTGTATCAAGTTAATTCTCTGATGTATGAACCATTTCGTTTACATCAAGTATCCATTTCAACATGATTTGATCTGGTTATGGTTATGAAATTGAGATATGTAGTTGCGGAATCACTTTGAGTATGACACAAGGATAGGCTCCTAGAAGAGTATCTAAATAGAGTGCACGGATCAGGACTTGTCATTCGTGGAAAGCAATGTGGCTTGTGCACAAAGACATCTGATTATTGGTGTAATATGAATAAAACAAAATGGCAAATAGGGAGTATTGTAACGAGAGAATAATTTTCACGGAAAACCTCAAATAGGGTAAATCAAATGGGAAACACAATGGGAAATAGGGGAATGCGAAGATGTTTGTGGGATCTGCGCTGAGTAGTTTTAAAGAGAAACTAATTTTGAGAAAATATTTCATTTAACATGTAGTATGCTTAATGATGTATTTTGTGAAAATATAACTGTAAATATGTCCCTCAATGCATCACACTAACATGATCCTTAGAAACATATCTGAATTCAATACCTGTCAATGGAAAAAATAACAAATCCTTTATCTGTTTTTCACTTGCAACTATTCAAAAGAGATATTTCGATAAAAGCCCATCAGGTTATAATCATACTACGCTATAATAGTGCTATACTAGATGATAATTTGCTATTGTACAGAGAGAGCATTTGTTTATTTCAAGCCATCTTTATGCCCTTGTCTTTCTTGAATGGGTATACATTTTCTTGCACATCTTTGGATTCCAGTCTACAATTCTCCGTGCTTACTGTTTTTCATAATTTCTTTTACAGCACTGACAGATGATGGAAAATTCCTTCTTGCTGCACGCAAGTGCCGGCGTCCTACATGTACCGACTATCTCATTTCTCTTGATGTGGATGACATGTCGAAGGGAAGTAGTACTTACATTGGGAAGCTAAGGTTAGTCTTCGCTATTATTAATTCTGCTGCTTTTGATTTCTGATGGCTACAAGTCATTACTGTACCATTGACATCTATATTTAACTAAATGTCTTATGGAACTAAAAAGTCATTCACAAGTTTTTCTGATTCATGGTATAATATATCGAATGGTCTGCACCGTGATTGGATTTCTGTCGATCTTTTTGCCTTTGCAGTTTGTAATAATTATGCTAATTGAAATTGTTAATATTGGGAATAGAAAGAATGTCATAGGTAGATTCCCCTACCTATGACAACTTTGAAGGGTATTCATTTCACTTATTAATATGGAACTAAAAATAGAAATATGTTTATTTCTTAAAAAGGTCATGGGGTGATAAAATAACTTATTCGTCTTCCTTGTGATTTCTGAACAGATCGAACTTTTTTGGAACAAAATTTACAGTCTATGATGCTCAGCCTCCTTATGATGGAGCTATAATTGCAAAATGCCGGGCCACACGTGTAGTTGGTTCCAAGCAAGTCTCCCCTAGGATTCCAGCTGGAAACTACCCAGTCGCGCACATTTCTTATGAGTTGAATGTGTTGGGTTCAAGGTATGATTAACATTTTTATTTGTCCTTATACGATCCATTGACTTCTGTTTTGTTTACTATTATGGGATTTGTTATACCAGCTCCTTAAAATGTATATAACATTATATTGTGCTTGATTGTACATTTTCTTGGATTTGCATCTGTTTACTTATTTCATCGTAGGCTTTTGATGCCGAAAATATATTTACTTTTTTCGTGCTTGATTGTACATTTCATTGCTCCTATCTCTGAGTAGTTCGATAAGGTTGCATGCAAACAGTAGAATAATGCCATGTTCATATCTCTTAATCTTTCTTTTTCAGTTATGTTTTAGCTTACTGCTGAAATAACGAAAATGTGTTCAGACTCTTGCCATTACCTACCAGTCGGTCTCTTGGCAGTTGATGGAAATAAAAAACCTTTGACTAGGCAATTATAAAATTTTTTTGCATTAATTATGCGAATTTAGAAATAAATTAACACTTCGACACGTTTGCAATAATATTGAATTTGAGTTAATTACGCTAACTTAGGCATGTTTTAATTACAGTGGTGTAGGCATGTAGCATTTATGTAATAGTCTGGCTGTTCAATGGTCATTATATATAGTGAAGATGCTTGAATGATCGTTATGAGAGTCGAAGTAGGCCAGTACAAGTTTCGAGGGAGAAGAACCAGAAGCATAACTCAAGTCAGTACTAGTTGGCTTTAAAGTCAAAGTCAAAGTCGAAGTCGAAGTCGAAGGGAACTGGGCTGGCACAGTCAAATTGGTACACGATTTCCTTTTTTCAGTACGATTAGGATTCCCCTTGCTTGTTTCCGTACTTGGATTCAATAGGCCTGGAAATGTGAATTTGGAGTGTGCGAGAGCTGAGAAACGGCTTTATAACGTGAGCACCTGTAGATCTGAGATTTTTCTGGAAGAATTGTTTTGCTTGGTGGTTCAAAATAACTACAGAATGACTCATCGATGAGAATTTTTAGTGTGATGATTAGGTCGCTTGCCCAGAAAGAATAATCATACGTTGTTATTTGGGTTTGGGGGTCTTGTGTTTGCATCTTGAACCTACGTAATTGGCATTTGATTTGGGACTTATCACGCACGCACACACACCAAATTTTGGTCCTAACGTGTCATCATCTCCCTTTTAAGCTCTGGCATTCTCGGCAATAGAAGGATCCAACTTCAAGCATCATAACCAGCATGCCGTTAGCACTATTACAGACACCACAAAAGTGTCCCAACTAGTGTCCTCTACGTACTTAAAATGTGGTTGCTAAATTTATTTGTTGCACCCGCAAACTCTTGAAAATATAGTTATCACATGGGTTTCTTGGTTCTTTAGGTAAGATCATGTGATCTGCTTCTAAGCATAAACATAAAATGAGGGTCTTGACATCAAGATTTGAAGGATGCGGAGGTGGTTTCTCTTGGCCTCGTCGATTTCATTTGTGAGCGCTGAGCTCTCACTCCTAATTCTTTTTCCTGTTAAGAGCTCCCATTTTGTTCTCATTGGAGTTAAAGATGATTGACTATGTTAAGGAGACAAATTCTGTACAGTGATAAAATAGGTTAGGTCAGAAAGTTTCCTAGGGTAAATAAAGCTAGGAAACTTTTGAAGCGCTTATAATAAACCGAAAATTCTTAAACGAAAATTAAGAGCCAAACAAATCAAAACAAATAATGGCTAGCTCATTTTTGTCATGCATCATAGAGCATGGAAAACAGTTGATCATGCATTGCTACTCTTTGTGATGCCTGTATGTGTGTGTTCACATTTATATGGACATGAGCTTCACAGAAGCAAAGATGCATCGACAAACATATACACTCTTAACTGCTTTTGGAGATGATCAATTTGGGGCTTGTAAGCGATGGAATTGCGTATTTCATTGTATTATGAAGTCAGTTCTTATCTTTATATCTGCAAAACTACCAAATTGCAAATTGGAAACCTAATCAATTTTTTATTTGAAGAATCAATCAACATATCTGAGTTTTGAGGACGTAGGAGCTCCATTACTTTTTTGCCGTCATATTTATTTGCAGTAACCTTTTGTTATAATGTACTTTTTAAACCCCTTATCTTGGGAAGATCTGCACTACAGTTCAACAGAGTGATAATATTGTAATCTATATTTTCGCTTCATGAAACAGGGGTCCTAGAAGGATGCACTGCGTGGTGGACTCGATCCCAGCCTCTGCAATCGAACCGGGAGGTTCGGCCCCGACACAAACAGAGTTCCCTCTTAACAGTCTCGACTCTTTCCCCTCGATTCCATTCTTCCGATCCAAGTCAGCCCGCATAGAGAACTTACCATCGCCATTTTCTGGTCAAAAGGAGGCGAAATTAGTTTTGAAGAACAAAGCTCCGAGGTGGCACGAGCAACTTCAGTGCTGGTGTCTTAATTTCAGGGGAAGGGTGACGGTTGCTTCTGTAAAGAATTTCCAGTTGGTGGCCTCGGAAGAGAACGGCTCTGCTAGTCAGGAGCATGAGAAGGTGATTCTCCAGTTTGGAAAGGTGGGGAAGGACTTGTTCACCATGGATTACCGCTATCCCATATCAACATTTCAGGCATTCGCTCTCTGCCTCAGTAGTTTTGACACCAAAATAGCTTGTGAATAAATCGAGGTATTATTCTTCTCTTTTCCTTGAAATCTGTAGATTGCAAACTGCAATGCATGGTAATTTGTAGGATCTAGATGTTGTGCTTACTGAAATTGCATTGGTTTTTCATGTAGTTTTATTTGTGCTATATTAAGAGTCTCAATCACCCTTGTCTTCTGTTATTGCTATAGCATTGCATGCATTATTTCTGCAGGACGTCATCGCGGCAACAATCATTAACACCAAAAATGTCATTTTGTTTTTTCTCATCATGTTGCCTTGGCTGTAAAATGCAGGTGTAAAGTCAGAAAATGATTTCAGAAGGTTTTTCACAAGGATTTCAGTACCGTGGCATGGCGTCGTGCCGAAAATTTGCCGGCATGGTACGGCACGGTGTGTGCCGAGCTGTGCCGATGCGTGCCGACACATAATAACATGAAATATTTATTTTCTTTAGTAGTAAAATATTCTAATTGCTTATTATGTATCTTTATTAAATCTTTTGAATTTTATTGAGAAAGTTACTCACTAATTAAAAGAAAAGAGAGTTTTAAGCAATGCCATCGGCATGGGAGCTGTATTGTGCCGATATTTTGTTGGCACAATGTGGCACGGTGGATACGGTCCGTGTTGATGGGTACTTAAATCCTTGATTTTTCATATCTCAGGGATTATTTAGCTGTGGGATTATTATGGACACTTTGTTCTGATATAAGTGATTTATCTCCATATGATTTGTACGAATTGCTTGAAACTAGAAGAATATTTTGATCTCATTTTCGAGTAGTTTTGGTCTTCAGGTGCTTCTAAATGCTGGGCCATCTAAATAAACCTCAGACAAAGGGCATCAGCAGTGCGAATTGACGGCTTTGCGGAAACGGAAGAGTTTGTTCAGATTAAGCTATTGTATCTGTAGAATTCAGTGTATGGTGTACATAACTGTTCTCAAATTGTTCTAATTCCTGATTGTGCTCCTCACCCTTCTATGTGCCATTCATCTGTGGGGAAAAGCGGAACATTGGATTTAATTTACTAAGCTTAACTTGTTTCTAGTGAGATGCGCCATTGAATTCGATGACTTTTTTTTATTATTATTATTTAATCGTGGTGGTGTTGTTGTTTTAACTTGTTTGTAAGTAGGGTTTGTTGTTGTATTCTCTCCTTGTTAGGTTTTGTTTGTCTGTGTACATTTGCTGTGCTGTAATCAGAATGTTCAGATTTGTCGAAGGCTCCTACTTGATTTGCGAATATGGTGAATTTGTATATTATTCTGCTTGATTTGTCCATACAACACACAAAAAAATGATTTGATCCTCAACCTACCAGGCCAGTGATATTTTGGCCCTTAAATTGTAATTGTGTACTATATCTTTCTTGAATTTTTTAAATTATTGTAATTAAGTTTTACAATTCAATTTTGTTGATTAGATTTTGATGTGTTACTCATATGACAGGGATGACAGTGATGACAGTGATGTGGTATATTAGTTATTGCTATCTCATAAGCGATGGTACTGTCACATTACTACAGCATTATTGGCACAGCAATGTTCAATCATCTTAATGAGAATGTGGGATTTATTGTCAGCAATATTAAAAATTTGAGCTAGAAATTATATGAAATTAAAGCTCGAGGGTCAAAGAATGGTGTAATTTAGCCTATATTTGAAAGTTTGCAGTAGTAATTTTGCAGAGCTCAAAACAATTTTAATTGGTATCCTGAAATAGTTTCTAGTGAACTCAAAAAAGTTTTATATGCTTTGATTCTTGCATGTTTGTTACGAACGAAATGTTTGTGGCTAATAATATCTGGTTAATGGAATCTTTTGTGCGCATCCATTTAAGGGATTTTGATGAAAATCATTTAAGAGATGCAAATTTCCTGCTTTCACAAACACACGTAGATTTTGAAAAAGTAAGACAACTCGTTGGATTCTTTGGTCCTAACAATGTTAGTTATAGTAACAAAATTCATTACAAAGAGCCATACATAATAGGTTTCAAGTTGGAATTCTGCCATAAGCGGGAATGGGTGAATGGGTGGATGTATGCAGTCTGTGGTTTATCTTAGAAGACACGCATGCTTGAATACGCATGAAACTGCATGTGTGATCTAATTTCGTAAAAAACTTGATCAACGGCTTAGCGTTGTGCGATATACATCCGGCGTAATAACTGTGAGACGCATTTTAAAAGATTATTTGTCTTTTTCTATACGGTAATCTGATCGGACATATGACATTTTGCAAGCCGCATATGACATGATAACCGTAAGATGCATTCTATGAAATCATTTTGTCCTCTATTTCAAACTTTCTGATTTGCTTCAATCCTCTGTTGGTTTGGAGCAGCTGTTGTTCTTACAACTTGTGGAAGTCCACATGCTCTTCTGGCAGAGAAATAAAAAACAGCTTTTCTGGTAAGCAGCCTTTTGTTTCTAATCTTTGGAGGTGAATCAATTATCAATCTAAAGCCTTTTCAACTTCAATAATAACAAGAACCATTGACTTAGTAATAGCAGCCATTTGAGAGCTTCAGTAGGTTCTTTCCAACTGAAATTTGTACAAAAACAACAGCAGCCAAGCCTTCCAATAACACAGGTGAAGAAGTACCAAACTGTAAAAGCAGTAACCTGCTACGGCAAGAAGCTGCTTATTTTTCCGGTGCGACATTACAGAAACTTTGAAGAACAGCATCTGAAGTATGAAATTATATTATAATAATCACACTATTGCAACATGAAAGGCGCATATCAATGTGACTAAAAAAATATATATATAAGCAACACATAACAAACTTCCAATTCTGCTTAAAAATTTCCAACTATGACTTAAAAACAGCCTCTCTGGTGCTCCTCAATTCCACTGCTAGCCAACAATACACACACAAAAATATTTACAGTAGACAAAAGGCCATGAACTGCCTCAAGCCGCCTGCATCTCCCGGTCATTTTGCGATGCCGAATCGGCCGAAGGCGACAGCCCGCCCTTCTCGTTACTCGGCAAGTCGTCCGAATCCATCTCTTCACGAACCATGCTCCTCACGAATGAGGTGAACTGTGGCCAGTGCTCCGGAGAGAACAACTCCGCGCCCATTCGGTTATAGGTGAAAGATTTCACTTGCGAGTCACCTGCAGAGATTTTTGCTTTGATTTGATCGAATCCCCCTGCGCCTGCCCTAACGAACGACGAATTCTCCCCTGAGATCTTCACCCCGTGCTTCTCGCAAGAAGTGATTATCTGAGATAGTAGAGATTCCGGGCTACATCGCAGCTCCTGCGGTTGCTCTCGATCTAAGAGGTCCATTCCGGGAATTACCATTGCACACGAATTTCTTGCGAACATCTTCACGACCGCGTCGTACCCATCACGTCCGTCAGAGTTGAAGAACCCAGCCGCCAGCTCGGCCGGGCGCGACCGGGTGCCATGCCACCAGTGCAGCAGTGGCACTTTGCCAGAAATTTCTACCGGCAGTTCACCGAACATGTCAGATGCAATCGAAAGAATGCGATCACCGTGGTTTACGAGCTGCTGCGAGTACCACGAGAGGAAGAAGTCGCCATACGGCGTCTCCCATGAGCCGCCACGGTCTCTGAAGAAGGCGGTGGAATCCGGTGATTGGTTGTATTCGGGTGCGTCGTGGGGGCCGGAGAGTCCCCACAACGGGTGGCCCGATTGCTCGGCGTGCTGTTTTAGTTGCGCGAGCATGTACTTATCGTAGCATTGGAATTCGCCGACACTGGTGAATTGATGGCCGCCAGTCGCCGGCGGGAAGGACGGGTACCGTAGCTCGCCGTTGGGCCCCAGACTGACAGTAATGCCCTGAAGATCAACGGATAAGGACATATGAGAACCGAGAACAACCCATTTCAGATGTAACACACTGTTATTCTATAACAGCTGACATTTGGGAAGCCAGAATAATCTTATTTGATATATTTTTTTCCTATTTACTTGAAGACTTGTGAAATTGGTTTATTTGAAGTACAAAGAGACGTGATGTAGGTGAAATGCACTATACTAACAAACAAGGATTGCCGAGAACTCACGAAGAACTAAAGATACAATCCTAAATAGTAATCAGAGGAAGTTTGTGATATACGGGTAGGAGATTGATTCTAGTCCGTTTCAAGGACGCATTTCATTATTTTCTAGTATAATTTATTTCGGGCATAAGGAAAAGATGAAAAATACTTTTAGTACACTCGAATTCGGATGTACATCTTACACTCAATCCATTCTAGAATGGAATGAATTATATTTGTTATTTTGAAGTGGGATAAATATTACTAGTCATTTCGAAGTGACCAGTAAAAAAGTCTCCGCTCAAGAATGAATGGAGGATAAATGGAATATACATATATCGTACACCCGAAATCAGATGAGATATACGAATAGTATTGCTCCGAAATGATATGCGGACATGCAAATAAACTTCCCAAACACGTCATGAAGCAACAAAGGAGAGCGGCAATACCGTAACGGTGGAGCCGAAGAAATCCGCAAAGGCCGACCGGAAGCTCTGGAAGAAGTCCTCAAAGGCCTCAACCGGCCTCCTGCCGTCGAGGACGGGCAATTCGTCGACCGCAAACGAGAGGCACTCCTCGTGTCGCCGCCCGTATCGGTCAGTGAAAAGGATATCGGGGTCGGCGGCGGCGGCGCGGGCGACCCACTGGGGGAGGGGCACTCTGGGGTGGCGGCAGGAGCCGTGGAGGTAGAGGGCGGCTCGGACGCGGAGCCCGGCGGCGCGGGCCATCTCCACGAGGGCCGCATGGCCGGCCCAGTCGAATTGGGCCGGGTCAGAATTGGGCTGGGCCGTGGCCCAGAAGACAGGGAGTTCGACGCCGCGGGCGCCCAGAAGCTTCAGGGCCCGCAGGCCTGCCGCGATGGCCTTGCCATGGTTCACGCCGCCGCGGGCCGAGACTGCCTCCAGGGGCAGGCCCACGAACAGCTCGACTGGACCGGTCTGGGCCTAAAAAAAAACCGAACCGGAATAAATAACGGGATTAGCGAGAAAAATTTATATATTCTTTTTATGATTAATTGCAGACGGCTCCCTGTAAACATATCGAATAACAGATATATCCCTACAAAGTTCAACTTTTCATATTTATCTCTTCAAAAGTCTAACATTATTCATATATATCCCTCCGGTTTATTATCGTTAGTTCAATGTTGATTTTTTAACAGATTATATGTGAAATGACTGTTTTGCCCTTTCAAAAATTTCCCTCTAAAAATAATGCAGAAATATCTGAAAGGGCAAAAAAATAAATTTATCTCACTAACTAATCAAGATTAAGTATTTAACCTATGGTTAACTAGATTTTTCTAACAGAGATAGACGGTAGGAATATATATGAATAACGTTGGATTTTTGAATGGATAAATATAAAAAGTTGAGCTTTGTAGGGATATATCTGCTATTTGATATATTTATAGGAAGCCGTATGCAATTAATCCTTATTTTTATTACACATAGAGATAACATCATTTAATATCATAATACTTAATTATAAAATAATTAAATTTCGCATTTCAGTATATATAAGTTTTCAAATTTCACTTTTTTACGTGACTTACCTATACCAATAGAACATAAATGGTCAATTAAAATCAGACCAATCTACTAGTTCAATGGTCAATTAAAATCGGACGGATTCACTAGTTTGATTGTTCAACCACCGATTTGAATGGTTCAAAACAATTTTTTTTTCTTTATTCAACTTAAGAGGGTTGAACCGGACCGCTTTACGAACTAGTTTACCGCGGACGGGTTGAACCATCTAGTTCGACCTGATTTTTTAGATCATAAATCTAAATTATTTAATCACTCTATTAGTTATAAACAGTTAACTAACTTAATTTTATTTGTTAGAAAATAATTATTAAAACTATTAAATTAGTGAAATTATCAATAGATTTGATAAGATTTCTAAATGTTTTTGCAACTAAAATCATTTAATTCCCAAAAACTTAAAACTCAAAAGCGCAAATTCAGAATGTATTATAGTTAAGGGGTATTTATACATTTTTATCATTTGGTACACTTTATCTGGGATGTAGGATTTACACTTCATCATTTAAGAGTGGGGAATTCTCCAACAAATTCATTCCATTCTATAATGAATGGGAGGTAGATCATCCGTCTCAGATGGGGATGGGGTGTACAAAAAAAACATTTTCCTCCATATTTTCTTTTTTCATTGTTACAACAAACCAAGAATTAAAATTTATCCATAAAAGCCAAATTTAAAATTTAAATTAAAAAAGAAAATGGGATGAGAAATAGAATTACCGAGTTACTTTTACGGGGCGACTCGTTCGTCTCCTTCACCAACTCCGCCCGGATACCCTCGGCCCCGACTCGGATCGCCCGATTCCTCCGCCTCGCCGCTTCGAACCCGACTCGCCCGATCCCCGATCCGACCCGGACCGATTCGCCGAACCCGATCCTCCTCGCCGGAAACGCCTCGCCCTTCGCCGCCGCCGCCACCTTCGGCCCCGTAAACACTGCCTCCATAGATGGATCGATCGATTCCGATAAGGAAAACAAATAGAAGAGAGAGATTAGAGAGACAGAGAGAAAGAGGAGAACGAGGGATTCGATTAGCGTTTTGATCGCTCTCGATTTGGCGATTTGGGGGAGGAGGACGAGGGAGTCGATTAGGGTTTGATCGATTTCGAATTTGGGGATTTTTGAGAAACGGATGAATGGGGAGGAGGAAGAAGGAGAGTGGGTATAAATAAGAAAGGGGGCGAAAAAGGATAAAATTTTCCATCCAAAAATGAGTTAGGGAAAAATGAATGGGGCCACCTCAACCATATCCAATTTTGAAACGCACTCTCAACTTTTATTTTACACCTGCTTAATTTTTTCTTCGAATTTTAAAAATTAATAATTTGAGTCCAAAAAAATTAAAATTTTTATCGAATTTAATTAATTTGATTTACTTTTTAGCAAATATAACTAAATTCTACAAAAATAGAAGTAAAGGGATATCATACAAAATATCCTATAGTTAAGGGGACTATATACAATTTTACTGGAAAAAGTAAAGCGCCACGTGTCATGCTTATCCGCAGCCGCGAATAAATCGAACGGTTTGCGGTTTTTTTAAAATCCTATTTAATTGTTTTCTTCGTCCGCAATTTTTGTCCTTCGAGCTCCCACTCTAAACTAATGCCATCAGGTTTTGGAGAAATTACGGTTTGTACCACATAACCTAACGGGGAAAGGAAGGGGCTTTTTGGTAATTTCGTAGTTACGAGGAGAACGTTGTTTGTATTTTTGCGGATAATGAAATGGGGATTAGCACGTTGTTTGGACGGTTACCGCATGCCACGTGGCGAGGACCCGATCGCACGACACGTGTCCCTTAATTTGATCTACGAGCCACGTGGCAAGGCACCGGAGCGTTTTATCGCTGTTGTGTGTTCGGGTGTTGTTGTGATCGATTGATTCTGGAGGCAGGGGAACGTGAGGCTGCGGTGTGGATTGCCACGTGGGCTAATCTTATTGGTAATGACGTCATCAGAAACTATTGGCGATTGGTATTGGATGGTAAAGCGTGTTGGATTTCAAAGGGGGCCCGGTTAGTACACGTCGGATTAGATTGCACTAAGCTAAATTGCTAGGTTAAATTTCACCATTAGCGCCCCAACGTTATTCCAGGTTTTATTTTGGTACTCAAAAAACTCTCAAATTGGATATGCCATATTTTAAATTATTATTAATATTTTACTAGTGAAAATATATAAAATTTGTCTGTATTATGATCATTTAGATTTGACTATTCAGCTTTTAAAAATTTTAATTTAAAAATATATATATATATATATATATATATATATATATATATATATATATATATATATATATATAGAGGGATAGAAAGAGAAAGAGCTAGGCTTGTCAGCCCGTGCTTATAAATTATTTTCGATATTGAAATTTTCGAATGAACTACCGGTTTTGGTTAATTTGATCTAGAGTATTTAAAAATTTTAAAAATTAAATTTCGTAAATTTTTTATATTATTTGCCTAGTGATCAAAATAATTTAAAATCAATAATTTTAATGATCGTGGTGAGCCGTTCGAAAACTTAACAGTACAGAAATATTCAAATCACGTAAAATTTTGAAATATTCAAATTATATAAAATTTTGATAGAAAATTTTTTATACTATATAGAATATGATCAATATCTTTTATCTAAAATTTTAATATTATATTATTATATTTTGTGAAATTTTTATTTTCAGCCGTTGATTTTGAACCATTTCGATCACTAGGTAAATAATATCAAAAAAATCATAAAATTTATTTTTTAAATACTTCAAATATTCTAGATCAAGTTTCCAATCGTCCATTAAGAAATCTCAATATTAAAAATAATTTAAAAACACGAAAAATTTCGTATTTTTAAAAACACACAAAACCTTCTCTCTTTTATATATATATATATATATATATATATATATATATATATATATATATATATATATATATATATATATATATAAAATTTGTTTGATTTGAATTATTTGATGAGTCTTCTATTGTAAAATTTAAGCATGTCGTGTGAGTCACATCAATATTTTAATCAAGATCAAAGAAAAAAATGCATATTTAAATTATGAAGTTGATGAGCCATCACGGAGATCAAATTAAATAAATTGCAATATTATATGATAAAATTAAAATTTTTAAGAATATACTATGATCAAAGTTGATTATAGCTCAGATAAATTTAATACATTTAAATTATTTTATTTAGTCTCTAAACTTTCAATAATATTTTATTTTTTAAAAATTTTAAAGTAAAAAATAAAAAAAAAAAATGAATGTTTACACTATGTTTGTATAAATTTAACTATTTTTTATTTATCTCGGGCTAGTAATTTAACGGTCAATCTTTTTTAATAGATAAGATATTAGTGATAGTTTGATATCTAATTATAAATAATTTTAAAAATTATTGCTTACCTTTCGCCCCGTTTAGAGGACAGGAATGAATTGGAACCGATTAATTTTTATTCTATTTTTTTGCCTACTCTTAACTGCTCTTCAATCTTGACGAGTAGAGACAAAAGCGGATTTTGACGGATTGGACTGAATCAAAAAAAAAAAGGGAAATGGTCCCTCATCTCCCATTCTATGTTCTTAATGAATCGAGATAAATTCGAGGTATAATTTTATTATTATTATTATTATTGTATTTTTGGCCCTCGCTTATTGGCCATTGGTGGCGAATCAGCGTGAAAGTTCCATCAACTCCTATTCATTTGCGTCATTATCTATGTTGATTTAAATATAATTACAAATTCAGTATAATTAAAAATACATACATGCGGTATGCAATTAAAAAAATAAAAAATATTATAAATTATTTATTAGGCTACATACAATTAAGAACTATATTTATAAATTTTATTATTTCATACATAAAGTGGTAAAAAAATATTCTCTCTATATAAAAAATGATTAGTTATGTAAGCTTATCTCTTGTTTAAAGCTTACTGTTTTCAACTGCTTAAGATAGATATATATAATTCTAATTAGTATAATTGAGCTTCCTGATACAGTTCTAATTATAATAGTAAAATCCAAATAAATTAACCCCAACATTGTATTTAGATTTGCATGCATGCTATTATAATTGTGGGAAAAGTTTCATATTTTTTTATTTATCCCACTTAATTAAAAGGATAATATTAAAAATATTTTTTTAACATTTTAATTTTTTTTAAATAATTTTTAGAGTTAAATTATGTTAGTGAATTATTATAAACAATTGTTATTTCTATAAAATTATTATTTTACTCTTTCAAATATATATTTTTATTATCACCATTTTTTTTATTTGTTTTTTAAGTTAGGGACAAAAGGTGATATTTTAACTTCTTCCTTTCAAATATATTCTACTACTATCACTAATTTTTTTTATTTGCTAGCGCGGATGGTAAAGAGTTTGGTGGTTGATACTCGATATTCCGAATTCGAAGCTTAATTGATTCACGTTTTCAGTTAAATTTATTTCTGTTGCCATGTGATGTGTCCACATTGGCCGGTTCTATTTTAATTCAATCTATATGAAATGTGGATTAGGATTTATCCTTTTGTGTTAAGGATAAGATCGGGTTTTATCCTTATGTGTTAAGGATAAAGATAGGATTTATCCTTATAGATTAAAGATAAGAATATGTTTCTTATTGGTTAAGAAACATATCTTAACCCATATCCTAACCAATATTCTGTTATCTCTACGTGAGAAAGAGAATATCCTAAGAAGTCCTAATAACTTATAAATAGAACATTTTCTATAAGGTAAAAAGAATATTTTCTTTCTACGTTTTTTTGGATTTCCACCTTCCTTTCTGGAGATAAGGAGATTTCTGGATACGTTGGCTATCCATTTCAAAATAGACGATCCAAGAAGGCTAGTAAGACAAGCTAGACGATCCAAGAAGGCTAGTAAGACAAATAGACGATCCAAGAAGGCTAGTAAGACAAGCTAGACGATCCAAGAAGGCTAGTAAGACAAGCTATCTGATCCGGCTTTTGATTTCTGGATGCGTTGGCTATCCAGTTTATAAATTTTCGCTGCCTTTAAATTCCAACCATTTCAAAATAGACGAAACGGTAGCATACTATTTTTCTCTCAATATTTTATTTTTCTTATTTGCTCTTAAATTATAGGCGGAAAAAACATTTTAACCTTTTATTATTATTATTATTTTGATAGAAATTTAATCCGAATTTCATTCGAAATGACTTAATGGATACTAACATTTTTAAATAATAAAAAAATATACGAGAAATATATATATTTGAAACAAAAAAATATAAAACTATATCAAATATTTTAAAAAAATTTGAGAGCTATATATATAAATAATTATAGCGCTTTTAAAACTAGGCACAACCAAAATTTCAGAAGGAAAACAAAAGTCGATTGAAAGTAATTTTCTTATACACGTACTGTGGACACGGAGGGGGAGAGTGAATGCGCGCACTGTTAAAATTGATTTATGGAAAATGCTATGTGTACACTCCTTTCGGGGTGTACATCATACACCCCACCCATCTAAGGGTGGGGGTGTGATGATGGGTCACTTGATGTGACCCGTAAAAAGTATCGCCACCATTAAAATGGTGGAGGTGTATGATGTACACCCCTTCGGGGTGTACAGGTAGCATTGCTCTTGATTTATAGGCTGTGTTTGTGTTTGGTTAGAGAATATTTCTATAACAAAAGAGACATAATCCAACTAATATTCTGTGCCTGCGGGCGCGCACAGGCGCAGGCACAGCAGCTCATTTTGGTTGTTTTCGCTGCGTGCGTGGCGAGAGGAGTGGCGTGACAGACTTCCCGACCTCTGGGTTTGGTCTGCATTTCACCGGAACCGGCCGGCACATGGGGGGGCCTGGTCACATATCTGCGGCTTCCGTCAAATGTCTCCAGAGCATTCGAGTTCGATTTGATCTATTTGGAGTGTGACTTTTAGTCATAAAATTATAATTTATTATAATTTTTAGCTTATTTTTTAAAAAATTATTATTATAATATAGTTTTACAATCCAATCGTTCAAATTTTAATAAATTATTTATATAAAAGTTATGCGGCGGCTTAATAAATTATTATTGCATTAATAATTATTTTATTAGTCTATTAAATTAGTTTATGTAACTTAATTAAAATAATTCAGAAAATTTTAGTCAAGTAGCAGTAAGTTAAAGTAAACATGTATGCAATTCATCAGAATTTTAGAGGAGGTTTAGTTTTTTGAAAAAATTGATAGAAAATTATTTTTTGCAAATAAAAAAAAATGGTTTTTCATGATGGAGTCCTTTTTTAAAAAAAATTAGAATTTTTTTCCAAAAAAACAACTGCCTTTTATGAGAATCCATGACGAAAAATATTTTTCCAGTCAGAAAATTTGTTTTTGTTTTGTTTTTTATTTTTATTTTTTGAGAAATCAAACACCTCCTTACATCATTTGGAAATAAATATTTTATTTTTTAAAATTTTAATTTCACCATCCAATTTTTCCTTTAGTTTTATTTATTTATTTATTAGCTCGGGAAATAACTATTTTCTACATTTTTTTTTTGCGCAAAACTGAAAATCAAAATAAATATTAATATAATTTTTTTACTATATTTGTAAGGAAGAGATGATTTCAACCGTCTCTATCTATATTTATCTATAATAATATTTGTAGAAATAATTCTTTATTGATTAATATTTATTAAGATAATTTAATATTGATTAATATTAGGGTTCACTCAAATCGTAAAGAGATAGTGTTTACGCCGGCAGTTTAGAGGTGGTTCTAGAAATCGCCTCTATAAATTGTAGAGATAGTTTAATTAAACAATAACTAAAAATCATCTCTATTATTGTCTTTTCTTATAGTATCATTTAGTATATTTTTACTAGGGGGGCAATTCAGCTCACTGTTCGCGAGTCAGCTCATGTTCGATTTGAAATGAACTCGAGATCGAATTACTTGTTTAGTGTACGAGCCGAACAAGAGCTGAATTTTTTAGCTCGTTTAACAAACGAGCCGAACACGAGCTGGGGCAACTCGCTCGTGTTCGGCTCGATAACAGCTCGAATACATTATATACTAGGATAGGATCCGCGCTATGCTACGGGTTGATAATATTTGAGACAACTAAAATATATAATTATTAAAATTTAAGATTAAAAAATTTATAACTAAAGAAATACAAAAAAACAACAATAAAGTAGTCTTATATACATTATAAAAAATAATATTTTATTAATATTTTCTTAATTTTTAGTTTTTGTAAAATTAAATTATACTAATAATTTTATTTAAAAATTTAACCAATTTTTTAGTTTTGATAGTTATTCTATAAATAATTTCTTAACTTTATAAAATAATTTTTTAACTAAAAAGTTAAAATTGAAGGACTTATTTCAAATTTTTTGTTGTCATTTCATTTTATATTTTTTTGGTTTCAAGTTTGCAAATTTTTTATCTGTAAAGTTTTTCGCTTATTTAATATTATAAATTTTAATGATTCGAGTTAAGCTCTCCTCATATATATATATACAGATAATTAAATTATGATGTAATATTCTATCCTATGCCAAGAAGGTTTTTTTGTATTTAAATAATAAATAATTTTTAAAAAAATTAATAAGCATACGAAATTCAACATAAATTTTAGGTTTTTTTTTTGTTAAATGTAAATAAAAAATGGATAGAAATAAAACACAATTATAAACTATATGATTTAGCATAATATATCCCTTAATTAAAATTAGACGTAAACAAAATTGGGACTATTTATACAAAACAATGTTAAACTTTGAAATATATAGGCATTTTAAAAATTATCAAACCCAACATTCATAGTGAAATACATTCATTTGTAGATATTAGGTACCAGTGTGGCATCCATAATTTATAGAATTTAATGATTTAATTTAAGCCATTGTAATAATCGAGATTTTTATTGTTAAATAAATAACAAGAAAAGGAAATTTAAGTTAATTTTGAATTTAAAAGAGCACAAATAACCTAATTGGTTATTTGCTGGTATGCAAGTTGCACAATTTACGAGGCAGAAATTACACCTTTCAAATCCGAGCATGATCTCGAAAATTTGAGATCATCAGTGCGACCATCTCGTCGAACTGATCAAAAATGATATAGACCAAATTCCGATCCGACGGTCGAATCTTCCAAAAATCAGCGAAGAAGTTGGGCGGGACCCGCGACAAATGTGAACAGTAAATGAACAGTAAACCCTAGATTTTAATTCCCCTCGATGCCAACATTGGCCAATCCACTGTTTGGAATCCAAACATATAGATCCAGGTAGTCGATTTGATCGGTTTCGTTGATCTGAACGCAATGGTGCTGACGGAATTTTCGTTTGACGACTCTAGAGTCTCGAAAAGTGTGAAAAACTACTAAGGACACGTGGCAGTTGCGGGTTGGCTGGTTCTGTGAGCGTGGTCCACGGAGAGGCGCGGGGTGGCGCATGGACCGGGCAGGACACGTGGCGGCTTCCGGTTGGTGGGTTCACGAAGGCCGGGTCCACGGAGGCGCACGGGGGTGCCTCGGGGTGCGTGCCTGGCAGGGGGCGCAGGCGGCGCGCCAGGGTTGGTCGGGGGCCGTCAGTGCGGGCCAGGTGGCGCCCTGCGATTCGCGGGCGCCACCTACCCGCGTTGACCGGGAGCGGCCACGCGGCGTCCCGCATGTGGCGGGGCTTGCTGTCGCCTGTTCGGGATGACGTGGGACTCCCAGGGTGTTTCGGGCGCACGCTGTGCAGGGCCTTGCAGCGTATTCGGGCGCCCGAATTCGGTGTGGGCGCCGGAATCTAGGGACACATTGGGTATTTTGGTAATTGTTTTCGTGGGCCTATAAATAGGCCCCTTGGAGCTTCGTTTCTGGTTTTTCTGGCTAGTTTCTCTGGGGGACTTCTACAGAGAAATTGTTCCCCTCTTTGATCTACACCTTGTGGAGGAGTTCTAGGATTTTTGGTGGCACATACTTCGAGGTTTTCGATTTTACGGCGCAGCGAGACGTTCTTGCATTGGTGTTCTTCTCCGTCGCATTTCGGTGCGTGGACTCCCCCGGCCTACTCCAGCAGTATTTTCCGGCGATTCTTGCGCCGTTGGCTTCATGACAGGTAGGGCTACGACCTTCGTGTTTTTAGCTCCCCCTTTTTTTGAGTTTTTCTTGGAGTTTCCTGAGCTTTCTTTTGACCCATTTTCTTTGGCGGAGTTTTGGACAGTACCACAGTGTTTCGGTGATATCTTCACGCTCAGGCATTGGATGGAGGCGTGCCTTAGTCGTTTTGCATCTACACATTGCAAGGAATGTCCTCGAATTTTCTTGGATTTTTCTGAGTTTACCACGAAGGTGAAAAATCTCATTTTCCAGAGCTAAGTGCTACAGATTTTTGTACAGGATTCTTTTGAGAGGGTCACCTTGTCGGATTTTTATCTTGATGTACGAAACTCGGATTGAGACGTGCAGGTACTCGTTTCGATCGGCTCGACGCGACGAACGCAGCGGTTATTTTTCCAGATTTTTCTGAGTTCATCTCGCAGGTGAGATTTAGCCATCTTCAGGGCTGGTTGTGTGGACAGCATCATGTTGTATGTTATTTGAGATTGATTGTCCGTCGTTTGGTTATTGTTACAGTTGGGTGTTTTGCGTGGACTACGGTTATTGGACAGCGAGGGGGGTTTTACAGCGGTGGATTGCGCGTGTCCAGGTGGGTGGTTGCTATATCCCTCTTTTCTGACATACCCACTAGGAATATTACAAAGATCTTTTTGGGACATTTATGATTGGTATTTGCTATTCCTATGAGCCTATCATATGAGACATATCATGTTGGGGAGGTTATTAGTAAATTACTAAGTTGGAATTATGATTGTATTTGGAACTTATACATGCTGGCATGGACATAATATTAGTACTTAATCTTGCATGTGGTAGTTAGTGTCATGTTTGGACGATGTGAAATATCTTGTTGGTAGGTACTACTTGAGGCTCTTTTGGACATGTATAGGTGGATGGTTTAGGTGAGGGTCGTCAGTGGATTTTAGACATGTGTAAATGCTTAATGACTTTAGCATGATGGTTATATCTATGTGGAACTATTACCTAATACACATGTGGAACTATTAGTTGTTATACTTCCTTCAATTTGCATGAGGACAATTGCATGCTTGTATGGACATCTAGATAGGCCACTATTTATTGCTACACTATCTTATTGGAACTTGACTTAGGAGAAACCATGTTTGCTTTCTTTCTCCTCATTCTTTAGTCGGGGGGATATTGTTGCTCGGGTTTGAGCAAGGGTTGGGATAGTGTAGCCGGGGCCTGGGTTTTAGCTTTTGGGGTATAGCGGTGACCGCGGATATTAGGCGGTTGACTGGATGTCGGTTGTGGGATATGATTGTGGATGGCAGGGTATCATGGCAACCGCGGACAGTAGGCGGTTGGCCAGGTGTCGATTATTGGGCTTGGCTATAGATTGTGGGATATTGCGGCGATCGCGGATTTTGGGCGATTGACCGGATGTTCATTTGTGCATCAGATTGGGGATCAGTTTTCTTTTAGTGGAGGGGTGTGTTCCACTGGGGCTTTATAGTGATCCAATCCTGCTTTTATGATACTTGTGACATGGCTATTTTCCTCGTGTGGGTACCTCCCCTCGAGTGCCACTCCGGAGCGCGTGGGGCACCAGCTAGGTGCCGGACAGGCATTGAGTTTTGCTATCACATCGGCGCGGCTTACTTGCCCGATGATGAGGGCAGCATGGATTGGGTTTATTGGGTTGGTTTTGGCAACTGATGCATACTTACGGCTGTTTCGGTCTGGGACTGTACTTAGAGGCATGGCAGGTGCATTTAGGGGCATAGTAGTGGTAGTTTCCCTTTTACAGTAGTTTTATTGCTTACCACTCTTCTTCCCCTTTTTGCCTCTGGTAGACCTAGTGGGTGCGTCAGGGCGTGAGGCTTTACCCACCAGGGGAGGCTACTGGTTTACTAGTAGTTCTCACCCCCATTCTTCTTTTTCTTTTTCTTCTCCTTTGTTTTGCAGAGTCTTCTGCGGGTGCTGCTGGGCGTACAGCGGCGGGTCGAGGAGAGAGGACGGCTGAGTAGATAGACAGTGGGCCTGACAGTGAATTAGCTAGACTGTACCTCTTATGTATCCTATCTCAGACGGTTGTACTTTTACTTTTTGGGGTCTGGCTTTAGCCAGCTGGTTGTATCTTTTTGTGGTGAGCTGGGAGAGATACTTGTATTTTTATTTTACAGATGTATTGTATTTTCTTTTTACTTCCAGTTCAATCTGAGATGTAGAAGTTTCAGTTCAGCTCTGTTTTTATTGCTCTGTTATTATATCTGATATATCTGAGCAGGTTACCGGCGCTTCGTGTACGCGGAAAATTTCGTGTACATGGCGGATCTGTAGACGAGCCCGAGTTCTGGTTTACACTCGGGGCGTGACATTGGCCAACATATTTTTTTTGAGATTTCACCAATAGCGCTGTAATCTGACCAAGAATGTCTGCAAGATACATAAGATATATCAACACTAATTTACAAAATATTAAAATATTATAGATTTTTCTTCTACGAAATAAAGGTGAAATTTCGTAAATAAACAGTACCCGTAAGAACAGAATCGTTGTATCTCTGCTTTTCAACTTGCGAAAATGTTAAGAAATTAAAACTGTGTAAAGGTATTTCTTCACAATTCTCTTCAAGTAAAGTCAAGGAAGTCCATTTATTTATTTGAATCATATAAAGACGTTCGACAGCAGCATATTTTTTCTTGTTAGGTATGACGTTGAATTTTTCAATCAAATATATGTTCCCTTCAATTAGCCGACACCTAACTTCCTCTGCATCCTGTTTGCGAATTGTTGCTTGCAAAGAATAACCCTAAATATAGTCACAACAACATTATAATAATATTATTTGGAAAAGAATATTTAATAATACAAAAATTAAAGAGATAATTATTTTGCAAAAATCTGGATGATGTTACCTTTTCATCTATCAGTAGACAATCCAGACTAAATATATCTCCTTGAAAAAATGGGGTAGTTGATTCCCATATTCGACACACGCGTGTTTTTATCTTGCAGTGTTGTTTCTGTATCGATAATTCCGATAGCAATGTGTAATCCATTATAGTTTATAAAGCTACCTAAAAAAAAAGAGAAATATAAAGAGAAAGTAAAGTTGAGAGGGTAAAAGATGTTTATCATTGAAAGAAAATACAAATAGTATTACACAACAAATAATCATTTATTATAAGGCATCAAAAAATTCATGGTAAACGTAAAATTATAAAGAGAAAGTAAAGTTGGGAGGGAAGAAACGTTTATTATTGAGGAAAATTACACATAATATTATTCGACAAAGAACCATTTATTATAAGTCATCAAAAATTTCACGATAAACAATATTTCTTGTATATCCTTCGGGTTCATGGTCTTTATTTTTTATAAAGATTCGTAAGCCTTCTCTAGAAGTAACCCGAGAAATTGCAACATAAAGTTGACCATGTGAAAATACAGGCCGAGATAAATAAAGACCAACTTTTTCCAATGTCTGTCCCTGACTTTTATTGTATCATCGCATAACATAAACGTATCGGAAATTATCTCCTTTTAAGTATAAATGGCTATTTAGAATCGGTTATATTCATGACTATGCGGGGGATGTAAACTTTCTCGCCAATATGGTTACCAGTAAAAATCTGCGCTTCAATAATTCTAGGAGCTAATTGAGTTACCACCAGCTGTGTACCGTTGCAAAGACCAGAACTTTGATTAATGTTGCAGAGTAACATTATAGGAGCCCTTACTTTTAATTTTAGTTCATGATGGGGAACTCCATTAAATTTCAAGAAATTCAAGAAATCCACTAGGTAAAGCACATCATTGTTTTCAGCACTTCGTGACGAACTGCATATTGAATCCGAACTCAAATATGTTCGTTCTTCAGTTGGTAGTAAAGTAAGCACATATGTATTAATCTCATCAGCCAGTTCATTTATAGGTGTAACAATAGCTCTGTCTCGTAAGTAATCAGGGTTACCATAATTAACCTCAATATAATTATATATTTCTTTAATAATGCTCTCAATTCCATTATCAGTATTTTTTATAAGCATATCTTCTGGAATCTTGATCCAGTACTCTCTTCTTCTCTTTCTAAACTAATAGCATGTATGCTGCCATCGCCAACATTAAGTACCCACTTACTAAAGTCTGCCAATGATGAATTAGATGATCTGTTTTCAGAAGAACCGCGTAGTAATCGCATATTTGTATTCAGTCGGAAAAGTTTACATTTACTCAAAATGCGCGATTTTGTAATCGATGCATTAACAATATCGTGTCGAGTGCCTCCTATAACAACTGGAAGTATCTGCCTGAAATCCCCCCCTAAAAGAATAGTCTTTTCTCCAAACATTTTTTGACCACCAGTTGGATTATCCGATCCCAAAATATCTCTTAGGGATTTATCCAAAGCTTCAAAACAGTTTTTATGATTCATAGGCGTCTCATCCCAAATAATTAAGCTAGCATGGAAAATTAATTTTGCAAGCTGGGTGCCTCTTTTAATTTCGCATATTGAACAATCATCAATTTTAATAGGTATTTTAAATCTAGAATGAGCTGTAGGACCACCAGGTAACAAAAGCGGCGCTATTCCCGAGGAAGCTACAGCCAGTACTATCCTTCCTTCTGAGAGAAGCTTGGAAATAATTGCTTTCCAAAGGAAAGTCTTTCCAGTTCCACCGTGACCATAAACAAATATTACGTCTCCATTTTCTTCATATATAGAAACCAAAACAACATTATATATTCTCATTTGGTCATCATTCATTCTGCTAAATAACCATGTACGTTCCTCATATAATTCATCTACATTGTAATCCATTTCTTCTCTGAGAAGTCTATTATTCAGCTGATCAACAACTAACCTGTTAGGTACAGGTAGTTTAAAATGATCAAGCGAGCTCCCGTTCTTATTGAATAAAATTTCAAGTTCAAATAAGACATGATTCTGGAGCTCGATTTGAGGTAAGCGCAAGTTTTGAATTCCGAGAATATTTTTCAACCTATGCATAATATCATCAGCAAATAATTCCCAATATTCCTCCCACAACGCAACCGGGTTCGACACCTCGCAATACATAACTAAAGTTACGAATAACTGCCTGAGTTGACATGGAGAAGACCAAAGCGACGCCTCATATAGTGCCTCTCGCGATTCTCTATCATCACCAAGTAGACCAAGGGCATCACATGCAGATCGAAATGTTTCGTGAACAACGTCATGGACAATCCTAATTTCTTTATAATCCCTCGGACCTTTAACAATATTCAAAAGCATTCATAGGAAATAGAGTTCTACAGCACTTGGGTGAACATAAATTATTCTACCTATGCGATTACCTTGCTTTCGACTCGACCAGAATTTTTCTTTTGGATGCCAAACCCATTTAGTGGGAAATTCTGCATACGTGAGTTCACGACCACTTTTATTGACTAAGTTGGTCTCCATCCATGCTGTAAACATAGTTTTGTCTATATTAGGACGCCTCAGCACATCTTCCAAGTTCTGATCATCATGGTAGGTAACATTATTCATCATTGGCATATGAACAGTTAGTCTCTCGACAGATGGTTGTCTAAAATGAATATCGAAATCAAATAATCTCCAAATAGCCTCGTAAGCTGATAAATAGCGACAATCAAGGTATTGTTTAATTTCATCAACTTGTCTATACCATTGATTGGCAGTAGAACTCTCGGGGTTGACATTATTTTCTATAACAACTGCAGATCGATCAGGACCTTTGTTAATATATTTAAATAAATACTTTATAAGTCTTGATTTATTACACCATTCAACATTAATATGAGCCTGATATTTGACTACTGAAGTTAAGTTGTGAGGGACAACAAATCTATTGTCGAGTTCAATTCCATTCTTAACAACAGTCTTCTTATTGTTTCTCCTCTTATATACTGCAAATCCGTCATCATTCACAATCGTCTCACTGTTATACTCCCTTGGAAAATGCTTTGAACATCGGTTATTTACCATACAGGGTGCCCCCGGTTTTGCCAGGCCATATGGACCGTGAATCATAAATTTCTCGACCTTTGCGTAACCTTCTGGATCAATTTCTTTGTCAGGTATGTAGTAGTCCCGAACCCCGTGTAGCTTCTCCTATGACCCACGATGTGGAACACATATTATTGGTGTGTCGGACCCGCAACGCGTCAAATGGACTCGTTGGACGAGCTCTGTGAGGCCTCTGGATTGAGCCTGCCCTCCGGCTATTTTTGTCGGAATTTAGAAAGGGCTTTAGGCTAATCCGAGGTCATATTTGAATTCAGCGCGGAAAAACGTCGAAAATTGGCTATTTACTTGCCTTTTTCGGAGTCCGGATGCCCAAAAACGGACTCTCAAAAGTTTTCTACGCATTTTGGTACATGGGGGAAGCCGTGGACCAGCCTTGTGCCACGTGGCAGCCTCGGATTGGCCGGCGCACGCGGCGCGGTCCACAGAGTGTTGGCGCTGGTGCATGGACCGGGCGCGGGGGACACGTGGCATCCTGCGATTGGCGGGCTCTCGCGACGCGGTCCACGGAAACTTACTGGCTGGCGCATGGACCAGGGCGGGCCACGTGGCGGCATCGGAGTGACCGGCTCATGCGCGCGCGGTCCACGCGCCAGGGGGAGCAGGCGGGGAAGGTGACCGTCGACGTGGGGGCACCACGTGGCGCCCTGCGATTGGCGGGCGCCACCGCCCCAAGTTCGGCGGTCGGGGCCACGTAGCGCACGCCTGCTGGCTCCGCACGCGCTGTCCGTTGTTCGGGACACGCGTCGGAGCCAGGAGGATTCGGGCGCTGATCGTGGGCCGGGCCGGGGGAGCTTTTGGGCGCACTGCAGCAGCCCGAAAGTTCCGGGCGCCCGGAAATTGGGCCCGAAAGCCCAATAAAGGGTGATTTTGTGGGCTTTTGTGTGAGGGCTATAAATAGGCCAGGTTCTTGAGCCTTTTAGCTTTTTTCCCAAGCTTCTTTGCCTCTGAGCCCTCAAGTGATTTTGATCTTCATCTTGTTTTGCATCTTGCGAAGGAGTTTAGGAATTTTTGGAGGCCGCGGCATTGACGTCTTCCGCGAGTTAGGGCAGTGCGACGTTCTTTCGTTGGTGGTCCATTTCCGTTGCGTTTCGGTCCACGAGGTCCACAGAGCTACTCCGACGAAATTTTTGGACGATTTTCACCGCGTCGGATTCACGAGAGGTAAATCTAAGATTTTCGTATTTTCCACTCCTCCCATATTTGAGTTTTTTTAAGGGTATTGGGTACATTTTTGAGCCCTATTTTTCTGGTGGTTTTTCCTGGACAGTAGCACCTTGTTGGATTTTTTATCTGCACTCAAGTATCAGAATTCGACGTTTAAGAACTCGATCGACATCTACGCTTCGCGAGGATCACTGTCGTATTTTTATTGGAATTTTTGGAATTTATCTCGTAGGTGATAATTAAGCTTCTTTGGGACTAAAATTTCAGCAAACTGTACACTTGGAAATTTTGTGTTGATTGTAACTTTGGACTATATCTTTGTACCCAGAAGGATTTTTTGAGTGTTTTTGGACCCGTCGGAATTGTGGTAATTGGAGGATTATTCCCATGTAGTTTCAGCTTTTTGGACTTTGGACAGCTTTGCACTTCCAAGTGGGTTGCTTCGTCTTCAAAACTGGCGGATTGATTAGTAATTCTTTATTGTATGAAACATGTATGATTGTGAGTGTATTAGGAAGCATGCTAGAAAGAGAGAATTGATGTTACTTGTGTTGCTATGATGATCATATTGATTTATTGCTTCCTAAATTTATAAATTAAATGCTATCTTTGGAACTTGACCTAGCACCCCGTCATATGCTACATGTTTAACCAGACTAGTAGAAAACTCCAACTTGGGCTAGGTTATTTATGCTTTAGACATTCCCACACTGTTATCTATTATTTTACCTGGACATAGAGTTTCCTCGCCCGGATAGTGGGCCGAGTGGTCGGGTTGTTGTGGGATGCATGTTACACTCGCGCCTGGGGGTCGAGTGGAGTCTGGTAGTAGTGTTAGATCACTGTTTTATTTTTGGTAGTCGTCTGAGTCGACGGTGGGTCCCGGCTGTGTGGTTTTCCAGCCTGTGAGTGAGAGTTGGTGTTGTTGGTTACTGTCGATCTTGTTGATCGTGGATTTGGACTATAGCCTGCATAAGCCACATTTGAGCTCGACAGAGATGCGCGGATACTTTCCTCGGTGGGGTCGCGCCCCTCGAGTGCCACTCCGGAGCTGGGCTTGTTACTTGCTATCGCGACTTGTCGACGCAGTCCCTCTGGCTGGGCCAGTTTTGGCAGTCACGGACACCCTACGTAAGTCCGGTCCTCCTTGGATGTAACGGCAGTAGGTAGGCGCAGATTTGACTTGACCCTATGTGGCAGTCAGTGTAGATTGTGTGATTATGTTTGAGAGATAGTAGATGCATCATGTTTCCATCTGTTCCACTTCTTGAGCATTTAGATAGAGCCATAGTAGCTGCAGAGTTATTTTCCAGCCTTTACTTTCAGTATTGCATTTGTTACTTTATGCCTCTAGTAGACTTAGTGGGCAGACCGTCGGGCTTGTTGGCGGTACCCACTAAGAACTACTGTGGGATATAGTTCTCACACCCGCCGTGGTGATTTTTTTCCCAGGGACCTCTACTCCAGTTCCTGCTGCTCCAGTTGCTGATCCTGCTGATCGAGGTAAGGGAGTCGCGAGCTAGATCCCTACCAGTCTTCTTCCTGTGAGAGTAGATGTACCCTTTTGATGATGTACTAGTACTGTCAGTGATTTTGGGATGTATCAACTATATTTTACTTTTGAGAGCTTTAGTTTTGGAGTGACTTTGTATTGTGAGGACCTGACACGTACTATTTGAGATTGAATGATTTTGGGTTTTATTTATGGATTGAATGGGTTTTGGATATTTTTTTATTTGTGGATCGAATGGGTTTTGAATTTTTTTTTTTTTTATTATTTGTGGATCGAATAGGTTTTGGGTTTTTTATTTGTAGACTCGGCTTATATATGAACTGGATTTTGGGCAGTATGTGGACTGAGCCTATGTCATATGTGGATTGGATTCAGTGCCCATATATGGACTGGGCGCGTTATTTATTAGGTCTCTTGGACTTAGGCTCCAAGTTGATTAGACCCCATTTGAATCTTGTTTGAAATCAACTCTGGATTCAAAGAAATTTCTGTTTGTTTTGATATCCCCTTTTATTTTATTTGGGGTCCGAAGAAAATCCCCTAATCTTATCTTGGGGTTCGAAGAAATCTTTTTTTTTTTATTTGGGGTCTGAAGAAATCCTCATTATTTTATTTTGATTTGGGATCCGAAAAAAAATAATTTGGGGTCTGAAGAAATTTTCGTTATTTTATTGGGATCCAAAGAAATTCCTTATTTAAAATAATTTGGGGTCCGAAGAATTCTCCGTTATTTTATTTTGATTTGGGATCCGAAGGAATCTCTTTTGAAATAATTTGGGATCCGAATAAATTCCCGTTATTTTATTTTGACTTGGGATGATTTGGGATCCGAAGAAATCCCTTTTGAAATAATTTGGGATCCGAAGCAATCCCCTTTATCTTATAATTTGATTTGGGATCTGAAGAAATCCCTTTTTTTTTTTTAATAATTTGGGATCCGAAGCAATCCCTTTTATCTTATAATTTGATTTGGGGTCCGAAGAAATCCCTTTTTGACTGAACCTAAATCCGGATGTCCGAAGAAATCACCCGAACTGGTTTGAATGAGCCTAAAGTTAAGGTGTCCGAAGAAAACCCGAACCGGCTTTATTAAATTTCCTTTTCCTTTTTTTTTTTTATTTAACCTAAGTTCGGATGTCCGAAGAAATTATCCGAACCGGTTTGAATGAGCCTAAAGCTAGGGCGTCCGAAGAAAACCCGAACCGGCTTTGGGATGAGCCTAAAGTTAGGGCGTCCGAAAAAAACCCGAACCAGCTTTATTAAATTTCCTTTTCCTTTTTTTTTTTTTTATTTAACCTAAGTTTGGATGTCCGAAGAAATCATCCGAACCGGTTTGAATGAGCCTAAAGTTAGGGCGTCCGAAGAAAACCCGAACCGGCTTTGGGATGAGCCTAAAGTTAGGGCGTCCGAAGAAAACCCGACCGGCTTTATTTAATTTCCTTTTCCTTTTCTTTTAAGTTCGGATGTCCGAAGAAATCATCCGAACCGGTTTGAATGAGCCTAAAGTTAGGGCGTCCGAAGAAAAACCCGAACCGGCTTTAAGATGAGCCTAAAGTTAGGGCGTCTGGAGAAAAAACCCGAACCGGCTTTATTAAATTTCCTTTTTTTTTTTTTTTTTTTTATTTAACCTAAGTTCGGATGTCCGAAGAAATCATCCGAACCGGTTTGAATGAGCCTAAAGTTAGGGCGTCCGAAGAAAACCCGAACCGGCTTTGAGATGAGCCTAAAGTTAGGGCGTCCGAAGAAAACCCGAACCGGCTTTATTAAATTTTCTTTTCCTTTTCTTTTAATTGAGCCTAAAGTTAGGGCGTCCGAAGAAACCCGAACCGGCATTGGGATAAGCCTAAAGTTAAGGCGTACGAAGAAAACCCGAACCGGCTTTATTAAATTTCCTTTTCTTTTTATTTTATTTTATTTTATTTTTTTTATCTTACCTGAGAGAGTACGCCTGGAAAGATGCAATACGAGACGGTGAGGTGGCGGGGAAGTCGAAGCTGTAATTGGGGAATTGGGATCGTACGGCGTATTAGAGAATTGGGGTTTTTTTTTTTTTTTTTATGTGGAATATTGCGTTGTGGAAATATACGATATGTGGTGGGATTTGGGAGGAAGTTGTTTTTTTTTTTCTTTTTGCTGTCGGCTTGTGTTGTTCTCCTTCAGACAAAATTTTTTTTTTTTTTTTTTTTCTTCTTTCTATTTTCTCTATTTATAATGGGGAGTGGGAGAGAAACGTCAATACGTTGAGGAAATTATTATATTTAAATTTCAAATTTTAAATTTCAAATTTCAAAATTGAACGGTTATGTTCAGATTTGAGGAAGTATGGTTGTATTTAAATTTCAAATTTCAAATTTCAAAATTGAACGGTTATGTTCAAATTTGAGGAAGTATGGTTGTATTTAAATTTTAAATTTTAAATTTCAAAATTGAACGGTTATGTTCAAATTTGAGGAAGTATGGTTGTATTCGAATTTCAAAATTGAACAGTTAACGAACGAGGGAATTTGCTTGGATTACAAAAATTCAAAACAAGATATAGGTGAGTTTGGGTAAGTCAGTTGAGAGATATTTTAAAGTGTGTTTGAGATAATTGATGCGTGAGGAATTTCGGTTGGATTCAAAATTTAAATTTGGGTACAGATGGCGTTTGAGATATATTTTGAAATTTGGTTGAAAATTTGAATTTCGAATGAAATATGAGTTTGGATAAGCCTGTTGAGAGATGTTTTGAAATTTGGTTAAAAATTGAAAATTGAAAATTTAATTTGAACATATTTTTTGAAATTGAATCTTTAAACAAGAAGTTAACTATAATGTAAGGTCCGCTGGGCAGAAAAAAATAGGATCCGACTGGTTTGGTAGACTAAAAAAAATCGACGGAGCTTTGATGAGACCCATAAGCTTGTGTTCACAAATGGCCTAAGCTTGTGTTCACAAATGGCCTATTAAGGGATTGAATTTGCAGTAAAATTTGTTGGACCCAAATTATTAATATGTTAAAAATTTTGGGTTTATACGGGGCTTATTAAAAATATATAGACAAATCAATATTACGGACCAACCATAATCTTTCCCCCTATTTTTTTTATTATAATTTTTGTTTTTTTTTTTTTACGCCAACAGATCTATGGCCATCCTAAATGCTTTAACAATTTCATTTTCACTATCAAACATCTTGATTAAATCTGCAACAATATCCCTATCAACATTCAGCGAATCACTGCTCGAACCGAGTACTCGAATTCTATTTTTCAGTTCATTTTCGGTATCGTAAATATATAGTTGTGCAAATTTAGGCGGGTAACCATCAGGGGGAAGAAGAGATCCCATTATATGATAATTCTGCCCACTAATTCTAAAAATATACGGTCCCGATTTTTTATTAATATCGACATCAATTTTTGCACCTATAGACGTAAATGCGAATAGTGAACTATACACTCTTATACTTTCTCGAAACTTTGAAGTTTGCCGAGAACTGTGATAATTCAGTAGGGCATCCAAAACATTTGGTGTATTTCGCAGTAGGGGCAAACAAATTCGACCTTCTTGACAACATAAAGAAAACCTTAGAACATATCCACTTCTATTTTTGTATATTCTTTCATTATACCATAACAACGCTCCACATGACTGGCATTGATATTCTAGCAATCCCAGGTATAAACGATCAACACGTTGGACTTGCAGCTGAGAAGGTGATTGTCCATGTGGTTCAGATGTTTCTTCATTTTCTAGAAATACTTCTGTTCCCAAACGCGACTCAGTACACCAGAAACTCTGATCGAAAGAGCCAATTGTGAATTACAGTATTTATGTTCTCCGTACGACATCTCTTAGCATAATTTCTGCGCTGATTAAGTTTGTGTTTTCTTTTTTTCCTATTTTTCCTACATATTAATGATATATCCATCTAATCCTAAACACAGAATTCAATGGAAAGGATGTAACCAAATGTTACGCAGTAAAGTAGAAAAAGAATGAATATCTTAAGGTATAATACGTCAACTATGCACACACGGTGACTTAAGTAAGTATTTATCACTTACACGCGCGAACAATTAAATAAACGGAAAAGAAATTCTGCAGGTAATCAAAGCGTATTCTAGTTATAAGACCGGTGTATGCACGCTTAAAAAAGCTATTTTTTATGTAAAGATAATTAATTCATACTCGTGAATATATGAATAGGTAATGAAAACAGAGAGCACAATTACAGTACAAAATAAAGCTAAAAAAATATGGAATACCTCAGTGGACAGTTATAGTTATGCAAAACAACGCATGAAGGACTAGTCGCCACCAAATATCGACAGGAAAGGAAAGAGGAAAAACCGTACAACTCGTAATCGCCCTCACAGAAGAAGAAACTGCACAACATAAGAGCAATATATAAATAAGTGGAAGGTGCATATTATATTTAAACATTATTTAAACAGCAAAACACAAATTACAGGCATTTACTCTTTAGAAATGAATGAATGATTAACAAACGATGTTCGATATAAAGAAATAAGAGAAAAGATACATGCTATATTTAAACATTAAAGTACAAATTAGATACATTTAGTCTTAAAAAATGTATGGAGAGTTTGCTTAGATGTAAGGATGCTACTCGTCGTATAATTTTCGCAAATATAAATATATTGGAAAATCTAGTAAAAATAGTAACTAATTAAATTTTAAAATTAAAATAGAACCATCTAATATATTAAAAATCTATTACAAATAGTAACTAATTAAATTTTAGAAGCAAAATATAACCAATCAACACAGTGCAAACAAATAAAAAAATTATTTAATAAACATAAAGTTATGAAATATTAATAGCTTTATATGTGTAAAAAAGAAAAACCGTAGTAACTTATATTCTGCATTTTTTTTTTTTTTTATTAAGGTTTAGTTTCTTACTCCTCTCTTGTATGAACAAAATATTCTTGTTGTCGTATGTTTGTTTTTTATTTTTTTTTTCTTTTTTTTTTCAACGTTGTCTTAATAACTTTTAGCAATTTATTTAATACCATAGCAAGGGGAAGGAAAAAAAAAAAAAAAGAATCTGATTGCAACATTTCCATTCGAAGAATTATAGTTTATAATGGCAGATACATACGTACATACACTAATACAGACACACATATACGCATTCATAAAATAATTAGTCGCGTGCCTTTATACTAACCAAATTAAAGATTAACGACTAAGAAATGAAAACAGTCCATACAAATAAGAAGGAAGAGTAAAATAATTACGATGATTAATGTCCAGTCCCAACAGCAAGAGATAGATCAACTCAAACCTAGCAAACTTAATGAGATAGTCTTTTGAGATGTCCGTCTAACCGAGAAAAGGAGCACACAACACCTAGATCCGAAGCATAGACGAAGAGAGTACCCAACTAAGACTTGAGCAATTTAAAAAATAAAATGTTAGCTTAAAATTAAAAAACGATAGTAAAAAATGTTAGCTTCACATTATAAAATAAAATAAAAAGAATCAATGTGAAAATATAATCTGTAATGTTAGAGATTAATTCTAAAATATTATTATAAGTTTGAAGATGCCGAAATTTCTATATGTTTTTTGTTTTAATAGTATAGAAGTAAAAAGGGAAAAAAGAGTAAGAAAAGAAGGGAAAGAAGGACAAAAAGAGGCTCAGTTAATATTGCAGTCCAACCAAAATAGGTAGGTTAAGCCGAACATGACGAACTTAATGACTTAGATATTTGAGACGGTCGCTTAAAAAACAAAGCCATCCAAATTATGCATGTACATAATGGTTGCTCAAATATTAAGCTGTCCAAATCTCTTGCTTGCGTTTTCTCTTATTATTATTAGTTTTCTAACATCGTCGCCCAAAAAAAAAAAAAAACATAGAAAGAAGGAGAAGAAAAAGAAAACAAAAAAAAAAAGGAAAAGAAAAAAAAGTCGAACAAAGTGAATCAAATAGTAAAACTTTAGTAGATTCCTGTAATTAAAACTAAAGCAATTTAAATTAGTAAAAATGTAAAATTTATTATCCAAAAGTAATGTATTAATTTTTCATCTAAACTTTAAAATATTAGTATTTGAAACTTTAAATTAAACATTAGAAAATCTAATATTAAAATTCTAAACATTGAGGCATAAAGCTAGAAATATAAATATTGAAATTCAAAACCTAAAATTTTAAAATAACATAACAAAAATATTACCCGTACCCTATAAAACGGGGAAAAAAGGAAAAAATAACAATCTGAAAAAATATAACTCGTAATAGCAGTAATCAACCAAATTGCATGCACACGCACAACAACGCATGCACACATGCACACGCATACACTACACAGCCGCAACTGCACACAAACACTAAAGCATGGCCACAAACTCACACGGCTACACATAAGCACATACACAATTACACAATTCAATTGCCCAAGGTAAATAGAAGGATAAGTAATATATATAGATGTAGGATATGTACACATGTAGAAAGAAGGACATAAACTCATAAAGGTACACGAACACCAAACCACGGCTGCCCAAATGAGGTGGTTGCCTAAAGAATCAGGACATCCAAATCCATCATGCAACAACCTCTATAACATGGAGGAACAAAGAACACCCTACCAAGAAAACAACGCATGTCATTGTTAGTTTTATTATAGGAAAGAAAAAAAGAAAAAAAGGAAAAAAAACCCAAGTTCAGGAAGAGTGAAATAAACAAAACCAAAAGGTACTTAGCCGGGAAGTACGTAGATATGAAAGAACCTGTAAAAAAGAAAAAAGAAAAAAGAAAAAAAAAAAAAAAAAAAAAAAAAAAAAAAAAAACAAAAACAAAACATCGAAGCCCCGACACCTAACCAGCATGAACGAACGCAGCATTAGACGGAGCAGAATCCATAACAGAAGCAGCCGGATGGGCATGGGTTATTAGAGCGTGACATTCCTCAATAGCAGCGCGGATTGTAAGACGCTCAGTCGCATAGGCATTCTTCTCAGCGATAGTAGAAACGTAACAATCCTTCATAAAATTATACTCACGAACCAGACGATTATGTTCGGTAAATAAAAGACCGTAATCTGTACTAAGATGATCGTATAGATTTTTATAGAACAAACTATCATCATAGTTAACGTCTTTAACTTGTAAGCCGAGTTCGTCATCTAATCGCTTAATAGTAGAGCGAGCTGCATCCTGCTCGGCAGCAATAGACGAAGCAAACTGCCTACTCCAACACCGGATAGTCTCAACAATACCATCGTCCCGAGGAATGGCAATATCCATGCACGCGAGGAAGGACCCCTCGGTATTTGTAGATACTACGGGCTGCGGCACAGTCATATGCAGCTCCTCGCAAATTTCACGTAGTAGCCGAATGTAGGAAAGCTGTACAGTCGACATGGTAGAAACTGCAAGAGCAGGTGAGGAAAAAGAGTAGGTGAGGATGCAAAAAGAGCAGGTGAGGAAAAAGAGTAGGTGAGGAACAGAAGTGAAGAACGTACCAGAGTAAAGAAAGGAAATGAAAAAAAAAAAAACAATTGTATGAACAAAAAATGGGAAACACGTAGGCATTAACAGGCGAGGGAAGAATTAAAGAGTAAACTAGGAAGCTCGAGGCCCAGTAAAAAGGAAGAAAACACTAGAAAGCAAATCGTAAACACAAAAAAAAAAAGGAACAAAGAAAAAGAAAAAAAAAAAAAACTGTTGGTGGCTCAGATAAGGCGAGATATCTCAAATTAATGAGATAGTAGACCAGGAGGGAACCGCTAGACCCAGCGTAGGAACAAAAGCAAGACAGAAGAAGAAAGTAAGACATAAAAAAAAAGAAGAAGGAAGAAACATATGTAAAAAAAAAAAAAAATAGCGCCGCAGGACAAAGAGCGAAAAACGCGCACGCAAGCGACCAAACAGCGGAGAACAAAGCCAGCGACGAACTGGAAGATCGGCCGTGCGGTTGCCCATGAATGGGCCGTCCAAACACTGGGCCGAGTTGCAAAACAGCACAGAACCGAACCGCCCAACGTCGGAGGGCTAACAGAAGGACCGAAGCAGCAACCCAGGCAAAGCAAACCCGAAAGCGACCAAGTACCGCTGGAGGCACTAAAGAAAAAAATTGTGCGATGTTCTGTGCAAGCAACGAAAGCAGGACAAAGCAAAAAACCAAAAGCGACCAAGTACTGCTAGAGGCA
>CM055081.1:5222195-5249695 GCA_029204045.2 Tillandsia leiboldiana
CAGATATAATAGTAATTATTATTATCATTTATTCTGTATCTCATGTGGCCTAGTTCAAAACTTATCAATGAATAGATGTCACTTCGCCATTTGAAGAGAAGCACCTTTTCCACTTAATTTTTTTTTTTTTTTTTGAGAGAAAGGCAGCATGCTGCCGCTTCATTCAAGGCGTGGTTGAATTTAGCACAGGGGTGGGGCAGCTGGTGACTGCAACAGTGCAGTTGGGCCCCAAAAAAAAAAAAAAAAAAAAAAAAAAAAAACTAGACACAGAATCTGATCCAATAAGATCGGAAGAATCTGATATCGGCAAGGGTCTCACGGAGGAAACGACTCTTGTTTTCGAAGATCCTTCTGTTCCTTTCCAACCAAATGACCCACCACGTGGCGGCGACAGTGGTGAGTGCTCGTTTGCCCCAACCCCATTTCTTGAGCGCGTGCGCCTCCCACAGACCGTCGACGGTTGAGCTATTGCGGATCTCCATTTTATTTGGCAGCAAAATCTCCAGCAGTGCTTGTATTGATGTACAGGAGACAAAAAGGTGGTTCGCAGTTTTCTCGTTTCCTAGGCAGAAAGTACAACAGGTGGGCCCACTCCAGTTCCTTTTGAGAAGGATGTCTCAAGTCAGGACTCTCCTTCTGAGTACCAGCCGAACGAAGATTTTAACTTTCAACGGTGACTTCATCTTCCAAAGTTTGTCAAAGCGGGAGTCGACTTCTCCGCTGTCTTGCAAGAAGCGGTACAAGAACTTAACTGAGAAATGCCTGGATGTTGTCCAGCGCCAGTGGAATACATCATTGCTGTTTGTGAGGTTGATGTTTGGCGTGGTCGATTTCAACTCCCGAATTGGATCATCGAGGTCTGTTAGGCCTGGGCTAAGGCCCTCCAGGATTCTCGCCCAGTTCCAGCCGTTCTGCTCGGTGCAATCTTTAACCCGGAGATTCTTATTGGTAGCCAGTTCAAAGATGCTTGGAAATTGGGTCGATAGGCTCGAGCTCCCAATCCAAATATTTGACCAGAAGCTTGTCAATTCTCCGTCTCCCACAGACCGAGTCGTGCCGCACTTGAAGAGCTCTCTCGTTCCGAGCACATTTTTCCACCAGTGCGAGAAGGGTTTGAACGAGGCTCCTTCATTCAGGGGTCTTCTGCGGCGGTAGTAGAGACTCTTTACTAAGGGTCCCCAGGGGGTCAATTCATCAGCGAAGTATCGCCACCACCACTTCGCTAGCAGAGCAGAATTCATGCTTTCCAGGTTCAAAACACCAAGGCCCCCGTCAGGCAGCTGCCCCCAGATACGGAGCTCCGGCCTTTCCAGAGGAAGGCTCTTCGAAGCGAGTCGATTCTTTTGAGGACCCAGGCCGGTGCTCTGAAAATTGAGAAGTAGTAGAGGGGGAGGTTCGAGAGCACCGAGTTAACCATGATGAGCCGCCCTCCTTGCGAGAGAAGCTTTGCCTGCCACCCTGCAATTCTCTGTTCGATTCTGTTGATGATGAGGTGCCAATCGTCCTTCGGGATGCTGCCCTGCTTCAAAGGCAGTCCGAGATATTTGATCGGTAGCGATCCCAGCTTACAGTCCAACGCCGCCGCTAGCCTTTCTCCTTTGTGGTTTCCGCTGCCCATAAAGAACAGTTCCGACTTGATCCTATTGATTTTAAGTCCAGAGGCCCACTCGAAGGTCTGCCACAGAAAGCGGAGGTTGCGAATTTGCCTGACTTTCGCCTCGCAGAAGAAGATTATGTCGTCTGCGAATTGGATGAGGGAATTAGATAAGTACTTTAATTATAAAAGGATGCATTCTTTTATATATAATTAAAATTTTAAATTAAATACTTACATATTTAAGCAATATTTACATCTAATTTTTTTAGCAATTTGTAATTAAAAGAGATGTAACTGTAATTTTTCGTTTTGTTGCTCTAGTTAGAGGTTGAATTTGCAAATTTTGTTATCTTATATATATATGTGATACGGTAAGATCTTTTCCGACAAATAAAAATGTATATTTTTTATATAAAATCTGAATGGCTAGATAAGATTGCTTATATAATTTTTGTAGCTTTGCCTGTAGATGCATTTGCAATGCAATTTGAAAAGTAAGAAACCAAACACAAGTTACACAACAACTTGTTTAGCTTGTTTGAAAATTAATTGTGTTGTTTGATTATATGTTGTTTGAAAATTGTTATAACAAAAAATACCATACTACTGTTTAAAATATCATAATAAATTAATTTAATAATAATAATAATAAATTTAATTCTTTGAGTAGAAAAAGATGTAAGCTTACATTCCAAATAGCTTATATTTTCTACTTGAGTGGTGATTTAACCAAAAACTTAATTAATAATATTCCATTACACCAAACTTTAATATCAATTTTGTTCGCAACATTTTATATATATATATATATATATATATATATATATATATATATATATATATATATATATATATATATATCAAATTGAGTTTTTATATTTTTAAAAATACTACCTCATTGGTGCTTGTAGAATTTTAGCCCATAAATAAAAAGATATGTGGTTAGGATGATAATAGGCTTATTGGGTTAAGTGAATGATTGGTAAAATAAAATGATTTAAGCGATAAAATTAGTCAAAAAAAAATAAATCTAATGGTAAAAAATTTACAAGTATCAATTACTTGGTGCTTGTATAAGCGCGGTAGTCTGACTTTATATATATATATATATATATATATATATATATATATATATATATATATATATATATATATGAAAAAAATGAACCGGGTCGGGTCCATGATAGCTATCGGAACCGGCTCATACCTCCGAAACATTTTTTGAGTTTTGAACGGTGAGAAAGTTCCCTCTTCGTCTCCTTCTTCGCACGCCCTCACTCTCTCCTCTCTCTCCCGCGCCCACAAAATCCCCAAAAATGTCCAAGAAAATCGCCATTAATGGCGTCTCCAATGGCGGAGGACCTAACGGTCGATGCCGACGCCCCCGTCACACCCCTCTCCGGAGGTCCCCGCGGCTCCGATCCAAGAACCATGGTGAGATCCCGATCGGAAACCTACCCAATTCGAAGCAGAAGCCTCGGGGAGCTTCTTCGGAGGAAACCCATCTCAAATCTCTCCCTTTCTCTTTGGAAAAAATCAAGGATAAGCGTTCGAGAACCATCAAAACCGTATCTTGCCGCCGAAGAAGGTCTCTCAGGTTAGCTTCTACTCGGTCTCCGCCTTCGGATTCCGAAGGAATGGTTGGTGGAAGGAAAACCCAAGTTGGATCTTCTTCGGAAAACGGGAAGAGCCGTTCTGGAGTTCGTAGTTCTGCGATCGATGATTCCGGTAGCCAAAGAAGATCCTTAAGGTTGCGTTCTAAATTGTCGTCGGGAGCCGCCGATACGAGTTCGCGGCAACGCCTTCCAACTGTTTGTGGTAATGCCTCTGAGAACAGGGGAAAGCGCTTATCCCCTAATTTGTGTCATCTTAAGGAGAAAGAGGGGAAATTGGCGCCAACCCATATTGTTAAATGTTCTCGGGTTCAAGTGAATTCGACATCTAACTATTGTGAAGGCTCGCAGGTTATCCGGCGGTCGGCGAGGCTTGCCTCACGATTGGCGGAGTCTGAGAAGAAAGATTCAAACTTGGCATCTTCTAGCGGCACTGATTGCTGTACAGAACAAAGAAGATCTCGAAGGTTAGGTTTTGGTTTACCTAAACGTAATTCGGATTGTGATGTAGCCTGGAAAAAGAGAAGAGTGAAATACAGTACTAAAGTTGCGGGCAAAGTGGAGATTATTGTAGATGGGTTGAGTAGTGAGACGGATGGAGGAAAATGTGGAAAGGAAGTCAAAGGTAGCCCCTTGATGATTACGAAGAGGGCAGTGGGTGAAACGAAGAGTAAAAAGAGAGCGAGAAGTGTAGAAGTGGAGCCTGAGGTAGTGAGAAGAGAGACAGAGCAATGCTACGGCCTTAAGGAATGGACAGAAGAGCAAGACATGACATTGCAAAGGGCTTACTTGTCGGCCAGGCCATCACCGCATTTTTGGAAGAAGGTCGCCAAAATGGTATCGTTTTCAACCTCCCTTTTCTTTTCCCATTCTCAGTTTGTTGTGGTCATGTTACTTAATTCATGATGTCATTATAGTTTTGCTGATATTATCTCAATTCTCATAGGAAATTACCCGTCTTACTTAGATCACAGTTAGATCTCATATCTTTCACGGTAAGCAACTAAACTACATGATCTTATAATTTTACCAACTTCGGCACTTAGCTGTTGAAATATTTAATTGAACTATTGTAGTCCTGGAAATCTTGACTCACCCTTTTGTTTTCATGTTAATGAGAGAAGATAGTTTTGGTTCTTCTGTATGATTTCTAATATAGTTGTGTTAGAGTCTTATCACTTTATTTTTCTTTTTCTTTTAGAAATTTGTGGTTGGAATGGAATCTCACATGATTGTATGATTTGCACTCTCGAGAAACAAAAGTGAGACCAAAACTTTAACAGTGGTGGACTTGCAAATAATGCTAGAATTTTATTTGTTTTAAGTTAGACCGTGGTGGATGACATTTCTTTTCGCAGAATTTTTCAAATTTCCTAGATTGAATAAGATTTGTTCATTTAGTAATTGATCTTACTGGTGCTCTGGTGGATAACTAGCAGGCTTGAATGAGGAGAGTTGATAGCTGGATCCTGTGTAATTGTTGATTGCTGATACAAGCTTAAAGTATATGTTGTGTTGATTAACTTTTTCCTCGTAAATGATACAAATGCAACCACTTATTAATTCATGGCTGTTAGAGATAACCAAACAGTCCTTTTTTAGATTGTCTAATATGATTATTGCCAGAACTGGAAATGCTTTGGGTGGGAATTTTTTTCATAGTTCAACTATAGTCGCTAATGTGCAATAGTTTTCAACTATGTTGGTTACTGATGGGCCATGACCATCTGTAACTTCAGCTGTTCGCTGATTACAAGAAATGTTATTGCATTAGAAGAAAAAAAAAATGTTCGTGCAAGATCAATCCCTCTGAAAAGAAATCCTTTCTATTTCTGCTTGAAATTTGTTATTTCTTTTTTGTGTTATGTAAAATGCTAACATCCCTCATCTAATGTTAAGAAGTAGAACCAAGATTTCATGCTTAACAAGCACTAAAGGAGATCCATATTAACTATAACACATAAGAAAATGTCGAGGAGGATTTGTTGTGATGCTAATGTTAAACTAGGCTGGAAACTGCTAAGAATGAAATTCTAATCATTTCATTTGAAGGGACGCTAAATAATAAGCAGTTTTACGGAGAAGTTGCAGATACCAATTGATTGGGACCAGGCTTTATTTTTGTAAACTATGCTAACATAAGATAACTGTTAATGTGTTATCATTGGATAGCTTGTTGTGACATCCAAAAGGGCCCTAAACTTAATTTTTTGTAGGCATATTTCATGGTCACTACCTTGGTGAAATGCATGTATTATTATGCTTGAGTTCTATACTTCTATTTAATCTAGTTCAGTATCCCGGATGCTTTATCGCATACTAGATCTTCACACTTATCAATGTTTTTTTTTTTTTCTTGCCACATTTGTTGTGCATGTGTTCCCAAACAAGTATTGGCGTAAAATTCTCTTTCATATTTGTGACATGCTTTGGCATTTTAAATGTCTTTAGGTACCTGGAAAGTCTGCTCAAGAATGCTTCAACAGAATCCACGCCGACCTTGCGACCCCACCTCCAAATCAGCCTCGTTCAAGGTCGATTAAGATTTATAATTCTCCAACAGAAAATTTCAATTTATTAGACTGCAATTTTCCCGATCTCATTGAAACAAAGGTCAAAAGGCGGCTTAGGATCAAAAAGCAAAAGACCCTTGTTACACAGAAGACTCTAAGACATTTAGTCAAGAAGCATTGCCTTGCAGATCAAGCTCAAGAGGCCGACCATTTCTCGGTTCTCGAGACCTCACCGAGCCAATTACAGCTTGACTTTCCTGAACTTAAATCTCCTGAGATATCTAGCACTATTTTAAGATCCTCATCATCAGCGCATAAGAAGAAGGTCATGTCCAGATTCAGGCCGGGCCAAGTGGATCCAAGCCCTGAGGTGCTTAAGAGGATCAAGAACGTTGCGCTGCACGAGAAGTATATCGACCAACTACATTGCCGAGAAGCAAAAAGGAGGACTCATGCTAAGGATGGGAAGCTCATATCTCCTTTGTCTAATAAAGATGAAGCCGGCGTTATTCTGAAAGCTGCGCGAAATGCTCTAATCTCTGAAGCCAGCAATGTGATTGGCCAGTTTAAGCACATGCAGGCCAACCCAACTGATGATTATGCAGAATTTGAATCTGGTACTGATGATGATGATGATGATGATGATGATGATGATGATGATGATGATGATGATGATTAACCTTCTGATGATCATGACTAAGGATGTAGCATTTTATTGCAGAAGTTGTTTGATTTGTTTTCCTTCTGGCAAAGACTATTGTTTTTGATGTTTGCTGTAAATAGTCTGAAGCAGATGATCAAGGTGGTAGTTTTGTTTGGCAACATTTCTGGCATTGAACATCAGTATATCACTTAATCCTGGCTTTACAATTCACCCTTCAACTAGATACCTCCGTCGTATTCAAATTGCATTTTCATCATTTTATTAAGCAGTTCAGTTTGCAAATTATACATGGGATTGATTTGGTCTCGGGGGTTATGCTTTTGGCTTCTCGAAGCTCCTGTAAAAGTATTTTTGTGTATCAGTGCGTTGAGACCAAAAATATTGGCACATGATAACAAGCGCGATCAAGATGACTGGGCTGATAAGATCAAATTAAGTGATGACGCGTGGCACAGAATAGTCAGATTAGTCAACTAATGAAATCATGAGCCGATGAGAGACATTTGTATTTTGACAGAAAATAAGCTCGGCTGTCCAAGTGAAGGTTGGTCATCGGCTCCTTTAGCCGATGGATGATAAGAATTAAAAATAGGATCGGCCCTCGGCTTCATGAGCCGAATAAGAATGTGGACCGAAACCTAGAGGGAGTAATTCTGAAGATAGATGTTGCGAAATTATAGGGCACAAACTTGTAACAGACGCAAGTTTGGCAAATAACGACCCGTATCAATGATCACCGAGGGTTAGCCTTGGCACACAATATCCGAGAATGAACGTAGATGGAAAAGATGACACTATCTGTTTGAGGATAGAAATTTCCGAAGGGAAAATAACCAACAAATCCGCAACAATACTAAGAAGGGTACGCAACAATTTCCAGTAGGATATGTCATTATCCAAAACGACGATTATTCTTAGGAAGAAGATTTTGTACATGTATAAATACGTAAAGTTTCTTTTAAAAAGGGGTCATGTAATCACGTAAGTCAACGACCACCCTGCTTTTCAATACCTTCAATTCTTGCTTCTACATCTTTTCTAGACTAGATGTATAGCTTTGTTATACTCCTTTCCTTATTGCTTTCTTAGGAGTAGTCTTAATCCTATAACTCTTTCCGTCTTGAGCAATACAAAGCGATTCGGCGCGTTTGAGCCGAGTCGATTTCTTAAAACCTTTCTGAGTTATCGTACAATAGATAGTTCGACTCTTATTGGCTGAACTTTGTAACGTGTTTGATTAAGAAGAACCCGGCCGAGCAGATCACTCATTGGCCTACTCATTTGTTTTTGCCACGCGGCGCACTCCAGAGAGTCAACATCTAGAGTCGATCGAAGACCGGATCGGGTCAACGGTCAGCACAACTTTTCGGCCCCAATAACTTTTTGACACACTCTGTGAGACACTCAGGTACACATTAACTAAACCTTACCACAAAATGTAAGAAGGCAATACCCTAAATCTCCAGAAATAGAGTTGTCCCTAGGTCTTCAAGGCATGACCAAGCTGGTAGTGCTGGGCATGCAAATGAGCAACCCCTGATACTACCGAAAATTCTTGATACGAGTGGGCGGTCGGCTCAACAAGAGCTGACCCTAGTGGAGGCACTTAGGCATATGACCCGAACATTAAACACACTAGAGAGAAGCAACCAGGTGAACAATGTGCGTCTGGACATAGTGTTGGCCGCTATCAAGGCCTTGAATGACAGTATTGTCCGAATCGGGCAATTCTTGGCCCGAAACGAACAACATAATAGAGGTCTACCAGGGCCTCCCCCCATTTTACCTCAATAATTGTCGATGCAGCCGGTGCCGATGGCACCGGCAGTGACGACAACAAAACCGCAGGGAGTTGTGCAGCCGATGGTGCCCTTCCAGGCGGCCCAGTAGCTGGGGGCAATCCAGCCGCAAGCGGTTCCTATCCAGACAGGATATAAGCCGATGAACTTGAACATCGGCCATAAGCAAGAAGCCGCTTGAGGTTTACCTGCTTATCTGCATTCGTCGGTTCCCTAAAATCAGGCTGGGGGCATGAGAATCAGAGGGCAGGTCTCGAACTCGGGACCTGCCCAAAATCAAGTTGGCCAAGTAATGCTGCCGCCAGCAAACCCAGCACAGCCAGCGGTCACAGTGCCCCCGGCAGGAAATGTCGAGCTTTACGCTCAGGTGGAAGAGATTATAAGAAATACATTTGGCATAGAGGCTAGGCCGTCTCTACGGCCAGTTTTCAGGTCTCCGTATTCGGTAAATGTGGATGTGGAACACCTGTACCCAGCCAATTGGAAGATGCCGAAGTTTGATAAGTTCTCATGCGAAGAAACCGAGAACACGATTGAGCATATTGCTCGTTTCACGACCCAATGCATAGAGACGGTCACGGACCTATCTTTAAAACTTAGACTGTTCAATACGTTGTTAACAAAAATGACATTTACTTGGTATACAAGCTTGCCTCCTAATTCAGTCCAAGATTGAGACGAATTAGAGAACAAGTTCCACGAGCAGTTCTATCGAGCCATACCCAAACTATCAGTTGTCGATCTCGCTTCGTATCGGCAAAATACCGGGAAGACGGTTGAAGAATTCCTCAACCGTTTCAAAGTGGCGAGTGTTTAGACTAGAATTTTATGCCACGGGAGGAAATGCCACGTGGTGTCACCCATCGGTTGAAATGCATCAATCGACAAGAGATTGAGTCAATAAGGAAGGATTTGCGTTCCGGCTGAGGTTAGCCCCAATCACGGGGACGCACAGCATGTGATGCACTATCGGATGGAGGCATCACTCGGTCTCGACTGCGGTTTGAAGGAAGATATCCGACCACCTCGATCAGGCGTTGGAGCGGGTGGAGTCAAAGTTAATTTTCGATCGACCCAGCCGACAGAAGGGGCAGACCAGCTGAGGATGAGCCCAAGTCCTAAACTGGGCCGACCCTGGCCACGAGGCACGACGTGTGCTATCGGCCGAAGGCGCTAGCCGATAAGAGAAATAGCCGGCAGGAGAGGCGGTCACCCGAGTAATCGTCGTCGCTCATATAAAGACGAATACCAGATCGCCTCAGTCAAATGACGGAAGAGGCGAAGTCAAGGTCAACCCTAAGCTGCTCGAGACTGCAGAGGGAAAGATCTTGAAAGGAAAGAGTACAAGATTCATGTGCAAATCTCGCAACTGACACGGAACGGTAAGCGACGTCCAGCATTGGGAAGCGTCGAGGATTGCGTTCTGGCGCAACGATTGAGGAAGTGAACCTAGACAGAAAAACGATTACTGTCCTGATTGAGGGTCTTCGGCTCAAAAGGAAGTAGTTGCTGGTTATCCGATAACCTTCCCAAATTAGCGCCGATAATTCAAATCGGTGCCTAGTAAGTCGGTTTGGAACGTGTATAAATACCCGAACCATCGAAGAGATCGGGGTCCGGCAACCATGTAAGCTCGGTACCACCCCAGCGTTTTCATTTATCTAGGAGTATGTGTAACTTAACTCTTTTTTCTTCTTTTTTACTACTTTCCTAGGAGTAGGCTTAATTAATTCTTCTATTCATTTTTTCCACTTGTATCCCCTTCTTTTTTATCAATATAAAGTGTAAATCGATCTCTCGGCCGTGTCTTTATTTATCAATATAAAGTGTAAACCGACCTTTCGGTCGTGTCTTTATTTATCCTTGCATTTAGAGTGTAAACCGACCTATCAGTCGTGTCTTTATTTGCCTTTCTTGCGCTTTAAAATTATAATCGGTTCATCAGCCATATATTTATCCACATATGTTTTCACTCATCTAAGTCGAAACCGGCGATCCCTCTCTACCTCCGCGAACTCGCTTCGGTAGTCACCGGTCATTACGGTTGCGAGGAGTTATCGGAGGAGAACCCCGCCGAGCGGATCCCTCTTCGGCCCGATCGCTTGATTGTGTCACGTCCCGGGAGAGGTTTAAAAGCGGAAAACGTCTTTATTTTTTTTTTCAAAGTCTTTCATCCCGGTACGTGCCCAGACCTGCCACATATACAAGATCTCTCTATACAAACGGACAGAGTCTCCCCTGTATATGCACGGCGTCACACAAAATACATATATCAACGACAAACCATTTTTACACACACACAGAGTGCTAAATAAAGAGATAAGCTAGTTTTTGGATTCATACAAGAGAACATCGCCCACACGGCATACTCCAAATTGAAAGGATAAAACCACAAGGTTTAAAACAGTGCCTACCCGACACTCAACTTTGAAAACAGATTTCGTAAATATTTTATCATTTTGAAAAGTTCCCGTATTCCACATGCATCTACAAAACCATAAAATCAAATCCAAAGGATCACTAGCTGTCCAAAGTATTCATCTATCCTAACATCCATATCACATAGTGCCCACATCACATAATGTCCACATCACATGCAAGTACATTAACCAAATGTAGTAATCAAAAGGGGAGAGTAGAGTGTCACCAGAATGATGAAAAACTGAATCACTCCCTAGCCATAGCCTCACCCCCGTCCCCGCCCAAACCTGTCACACGGTGGGAGTCAATGACAAAAACTATAGGAAGCAAAACAAATAAAATGATGATTTAATGCAACATATAGGTACGATAAAGTAAATCGGACATCAAACCGGAATCCGGAACTCCCAAGTCATCCATACCACTTTTTTTTGTTCCCAACACGGAAACCAGGGAAACAACAAACCTGCTCAATCCCCGGTGCTAAACAACCCACCCGGGGGTCCCCTCACGCACTGACCGGTGTAGGGATCACGGGTTCTGCAGACCATTTTTTCGAAAAAGTACACCCTTGTGGTGGTCAAACCGTTGGTGTACGTGACAGCGCCATGAGCCACACGATCTCATACTCGTGGAATAAGTCGCGGTACACCTCACGATCCCATACTCGTGGAATAAGTCACGGTCATTGAAATCGATAAGTCCAAGATCCGTCTATATCCTTTACATATGTACCGTTCTGTCACAATAACCGTGACAATGCCCTTCCTGTCATTTTAAAATAACAATACCGAAAACAACAAGAAGAAGAGAAGGGTTGAACACCACCGTCCAACAACGTCCTCAACCCCGGTTCGGTTACCCACCTCGACTGGCGATGAAATCGGAACCCAAAAACACTTCAAAACCTCCATGACCTTGTCCGAGCGAAAACACAATGAAAGAAGAGTCCGAACTCCTACCGCTGTGTCGGCGAGACCCACAATGAAAAACAAGAAAAAACACATCGTAACGGTAAGACGCACCAAAAACGACATAAAAAACACAATCAGAACTCAATTCCGAAATTCCTAGGTCAACCGGGATTCGGACGGCGAAAATGGCGCGAAAAACGCCCAACGGAGCAACCTTGGTGGCGGTGCGGAGCGACAGCGGTAAAACCAAGCGGCGACGGCACGCGGAGTAGCGGCGGCGCAAGGGCTGGCGCACAGCATGCAAAGAGCCATGCGGTGGCAAGCAAAAACCAGCAAAGCGCCACGGACATACGGCATGCGGAGTTGGCGCGCGACAACAAAAACAGCGGCAGCGAGCAAGCAATGCGGTGCGGCGCGCATGGACTGTGGGCGGCGCGCATGGGCTGGCTGCGGGCCGCCCATGCGGAGCGGCAGCTGTATGTGGGTGCGGGCGCGTGGCATGCAAGGCGGAGCGGCATGCAAAAATAGTGCGCGGCGCTGGCTAGCGGTTGCGTAGGGCGCGAGCACAGCAGGGCAGCGCGCGGGTGGCACGCGTGCGCGGCCCTGGCGGAGTGCGGTGCGCAGTGCGGCAGCAAGAATTACAGCGGCGCGACCACATGCAGGCTGGTGGCAGCGCGGCGCTGCGGCAAAGCAAGTGGCAGCGGTGCGTCGCGACCTCCGATAAAGCCAAATGTGGCCCTGGGCATGGCAGCGACGGCCTTGCAACTTCGTCAACGACGGCGGCATCCTCCCGTCAAATCCGACGGCGGCGGCGGCCTCCCGTTTTACCCGACGACGGCAGCGGGCTCCCGTCTTACCCGACGACGGCAGCGGGCTCCCGTCTTACCCGACGACGCAACGGTGACGGCGGCGGCTTCGCCAAAAACTCCCGCTCCGACGAAAATTCCAAGAAACCCAAATGAAAGCACGAAAAACCCAACGAAATTCAAAACGGAGTTAACGAAAAGCCAAGAACCGACCTTTTACCGACGGGGAAGACAATGCGATGCCCAGACTCGCTCTCCGATCTCCGGTCTTCGGTCTCCGACGGTGATGGCGCTCACGAACCCGATCTCTGATGATGATGGCGTTTCCAACTCCGATCTTTGGCGCGCATAACGAGGAAGAATATGAGTTGATCATTTTCAAAAACAGGAAACGAGGATTTTCTTATTTTTTTTTCTCTTAGGTGTAAAGAAAATTCGATCTTCGATCCCCTTATATTTATAAGAGAAATTCTAACCACTTTAACTATCTTTCAGTCGTTTCTTTCTTGATTTGCATGCGAAAATAACCGAAACGCTCCTCATTCGCTAGCACAAATATTAAAGCATCATAAACCATTAATAGGTATTTAAAAAGTCTTTTCCACCCATTAACTTTGAAAAATCATACTGGGAGATCCGTTCGTCGAATTTTTGAGCCGATCGCACCTCCGTTCTCTATTTAACGAGCTCTACAATATAAAAACCAAAACTAATGAAATCGATAAAGGCGAAAAACAAGCAAAATAACACACACACTGAAAGTGATTCGAAGAGAAAAACCGTGGACACTACAGATTGTTGGCACGCGGCGCACTTCGACACCTCTAGAGGGTCACACAGCAGGGGTCGATCGCGCGCAAGCCACATTTTGGCCCCAACAACGAGGAACCGATATTTTGTACGGATGCCCGAGTTTGAGTGTGCTAAAATAGCATTCAACAAACTATATTTCAAAATAAGGGATCACTTCGAATATCGACATTTTGCTAATTTATTCGATTTGGGAATTCGAGTTGCTCAATATTAGCAATTTTTGAATAATAACAAAAATGATGGCGGTAGGCAACGAGCCGCCACGGTGGATAAAATGGCACATCGAGAGCCAGTAGCCGAGGTCCTGACGGAGCATCATGAGCAAAAGTCGGCCAAGCAAGCTGACAAGGAAGTCACTTTGGCTATCACCTCAAAGGCCGAAGAGGGAGTAACTAAAGATTTTGAGGAATCGTTGATAAAAAATGGCGGTAAGAAGTTAGAAGTACAAGACCCTCTGGTAGAGGTGAACCTGGGATTGGATGGAGAAAAGCGACCGACCTACATAAGCTTGAAACTTTCGGCATGGCAATAAGAGAAGCTGATTAGTTTGCTCAGAGACTATAAGATTGCTTCGCTTGGATTTATGATGAAATGCCGGGACTCGGCTGAAACCTTGTAGATTATAGGCTTCTTATAAAAAAGGGATTTAGGTCTTTTAGACAATCGGCTCATAGGTTTGAGCCGAGTATTGTAATTCAAATTAAGAATGAAATAGAAAATCTTTTGAAAGTCAGATTTATTAGACCAGCTAGTTATGTCGAGTGGCTAGCTAATATAGTTCCTGTGCATAAGAAGAATGAAAAATAAAAATCTGTATTGATTTTAGAAATCTTAATTCGGCTATCCTGAAGGATGAGTATCCTATTCCTATAGCCGATATGTTAGTGGATGCCGCAGCCGGCCATGAGGTATTATCTTTCATGGATGGGTATGGCGGCTATAACCAAATCATGATAGTCAAAGACGACGTGTCGAAAATGGCTTTTAGATGCTCTGGTTCAATTGGAATCTTTGAATGGTTAGTGATGCCTTTCGATTTAAAAAATACCGGAGCGACCTACCAAAGGGCCAGAAACCTTATTTTTCATTATATGATCGGTAAGTCGATAGAATTTTATGATAAGGATTTTGTGTTGGCATATTTCGTGGAGTGTATTGAGTCTTGAAGTTGAAGATAAAGAATTGTGAATCACATACATCAATCTCAAGAAGAATGAATTCAAAAGGATCAGGTACGTTTAACTAAATAATTTTGGTGATCCGAATACATTTTTGTAGTTTAGAAACACTTGGAATATTTTTCAATGCATAAAAATCAAAAAACTGGACAATTTGAGTGTTTAGGATCCGGATCAGGATCATCCAGTCCGGACCCCGAACATAGGTTTGTTCATGTGGAATTCCAGTCTGGATCAGCCTCATTTGAGTCCGGACCCCGAACCTTGTTTTTGCTAAAATCGCATGAATAGTTTGGATCAGATCACATCCAGTCCGGACCCCGAACTATTTTTTCAGAAAATTTGCTGAAAATTGACGACAGTCCGGATCAGCCAAATCCAGTCCGGACCGCCGTGCGGAAAAAAGTTTGTTAAGTTAGTTTTTGATGCTTATCTCTTTCCAAAGGTTTCTAACCTATAAATAGATCCTATCATTCATCTTTTAGGGTAATCCTGGTAATCCAAAACCAAAAGGAAAAAAATCCACATATATAGAGAATAAAGGAAAACATGATCTAATTTATGTTTCTTCGTCTATATTGATCAATTTGATTCTAGGGTTTCCAAACTCTTATTTCTTGTAGAATCAAATTGATGAATACTTAGATGGTAATTTCTTGTCTATTTATGATCTAAGTATTCGGCGGATTATCATCACCAATAAACAAACAACGATTTTCCAAAATCGGCACGTGGATTCGCGTGACCTTGTGGATTCAAGGTGCTACCGCTTTCGTGGATTCGGAGCGAGGTACGTTCGTGTGATCGATACGTGCTACATTGGTGAAGACCGTGGATTTGGTTGGATGTCGTGGATTCGACGTTGGACGTCGTGGATTCGGCGTTGGACGCAAATCGTGGATTCGAGGCGCGTTGTGGAGCGAGCGGAGAAGATCTACTTGGAGCGTATGGAAAAGGTTGAGTCGTAGTTTTACGGTAAATCACCTTGTACGTGTTTAATTTTAGTGGATTTCGCCGTGTTATCGGTCCCGTGGTTTTTTACTCCTATGACAGAGTTTTCCACATAAAATCTTGCGTACTTTATTTATTTTCCGTATTGGGTTATTTTTTACGCAACGATTTGGTGTGTTTATTGTTTACACCTATTCATCTCCCATCTAGGTAGTTTTTTCCCTATTCAGATCCATTATTAACATAACCCACAAGTGGTATCAGAGCGGGAATAGGGTTGTTAATAATGGTTGAAGGTGGAAATATTAATAGACCACCGTTCTTCGATGGAACAAATTATGCCTACTGAAAAGTACGCATGAGAGCGTTCTTGATCTCCATCGATGAACGAGTATGGCAATCAATTGAGTTTGGATGGACAAATCCTACTGAGATTGCCGATAATGTTCGCACCATCAAACCTAGGTCGAAATGGACTAAGGAAGAGATTGATGCTTCTTCTTACAACGACAAGGGAATTAACGCTTTATTTAATGCCTTGTTACAAACTGAGTTCTCTCGCGTCTCGGCTTGTGAGATCGCGAAAGAAATCTGGAATACTCTACAAGTTACACATGAGGGTACAAGCCTTGTGAAGATTCAAAAACTGCAGATGCTTACGAGCAAGTTTGACTCTATTCATATGGCAGAAAATGAATCTTTCACAGATTATTATATACGATTGCAAGACATCGTAAATACATGTGCTAACTTGGGAGAGAAAATTCCAGAATTCAAAGTTGTAAGAAAGATTTTGAGAACTCTTCCTGAAAGATTTCGCCCTAAGGTTGCAGCCATTAAAACAGTAAAACACCCGGACGAGAACAAAGTAGAAGAATTAGTTGGTGCACTTCAAACATATGAAATGTCTTTTCCTACTAACTATTCTTCTGGAAAGCCTTCCTCTTCTTCTAAGTTTTTAGATTTTGCATTGAAATCAACAAAGGAAGAAGACGCGGATTCATTCGCCTCAGACGCTGACGATAATTTATCAATGGAGGATTTCGAGAAACAACTTGCATTCTTGACAAGGAAATTTCTCCGAAGCTTTCGAAGGGAAAATTCAAGCAAATCATCATCGTTTGTTAAGTCCAAGAAAGGCAAAGGATTTTCAAGCTTTAAATCAAGAAAGCAAGAGGGTTCTTCAAAGAACAAGAAGAACACCGAGAGACAAATCCAGTGCTTCAAATGTCGAGGTTTTGGCCATATCTCAACAGAGTGTCCCAACAAGAATCCGTCAAAGAAAAAGGCTATGCAAACTGTCACATGGGATGACACTTTCACTTCTGATGAGTCATCTTCCATTGATGAGGATAACAACGCCACAACATTCATTGCGTCCACAACTTCACCTTTCGTATGTTTTTCAGTGACTTCCTCTGGTTCATTATCCATCCCCTTCTTGAATGAAAAAACTGCAACAGATGAAGAACCGAGCGACTCAGAAAGTGAAGACTTTGCTTTTGCCTATCATAAATTGTTAAAGGATTCTAAGAAATTGGCAAAGCAAAATAAAAGTTTGAGAAGAAGGTTGTGGGATCTTGAAGAACAATCCAAAAAAAATAACTTCTCTCTCAAACGCTCTTGAAGAGGAAAGAGACAGTCTAGTCAAAATAAATGTTTCACTTCAAGAGAAGAACGAGCATTTCGAGAAGGAACATATCAATCTGGTGGATAAAGCAGATTACTTCTTGAAGCTCTATTCCGAGGCTCGACAAGAAAAAATGGAGATGACGAAGACCATATTCCAACTTAAGGAAGATTTGAAGCGATTCTCTTCAGGAAGGAGCAAGTTGGATAAATTGCTTGGTCTCGGTCAAACGAATCGTTTGGGTCTTGGATATGCTTGAACCGGTGAGGAATCAAGTTTGAGTTGGAATATGGTCTTCGTCATCTCCATTTTTTCTTGTTGAGCCTCGGAGTGGAGCTTCAAGAAGTGATTTGCTTTATCCACCAATTTGATATTTTACTTCTCGAAATGCTCGTTCTTCTCTTGGAGGGAGACATTTATCTTGAAGAGCGTTTGAGAGAGAAGTTGCCTTTTTAAATTGTTCTTCAAGATCCCACAATCTTCTTCTCAAACTTTTGTTTTGATTTGCCAATTTCTTAGAATCCTTTAACAATTTATGATAGGCAAAAGTAAAGTCTTCACATTCGGAATCGCTTGGTTCATTATCTGATGTAGTTTTTTCATTCAAGGAGGAGGTGGATATTGAACCAGAGGAAGTCGCCGAAAAACACACGAAAGGTGAAGTAGTGGACGCAATGAATGTTGTGGCGCTGTTATCCTCATCACTGGAAGATGACTCATCATAAGTAGAAGTGTCATCCCATGTGACGGTTTACATAGCCTTCTTCTTTGACGGATTCTTGTTGGGACACTCCGTTCAGATATGACCAAAACCTTGGCATTTGAATCACTGGATTTGTTCCTTGGTGTTCTTCTTGTCCTTTGAAGAACCCTCTTGTTTTCTTGATTTAAAGTTTGAAAATTCTTTGCCTTTCTTGGACTTAACGAAGGATGATGGTTTGCTTGAATTTCCCCTTCGAAAGCTTCGGCGAAATTTTCTTATCAAGAGCGCAAGTTGTTTCTCGAAATCCTCCATTGATAGATTATCATCAGCGTCTGAGGAGGATGAATCCGCGTCTTCTTCCTTTGTTGATTTCAATGCAAAACCTGAAGACTTAGAAGAAGAGAAAGGCTTTCCAGAAGAATAGTTAGTAGGAAAAGTCATTTCATAAGTTTGAAATGAACCAACTAATTCTTCTACTTTGATTTCGTCCGGGTGTTTTGCTGTTTCAATGGCCGCGACCTTAGGGTGAAATCTTTCAGGAAGAGTTCTCAAAATCTTTCTTACAACTTTCGATTCTGGAATTTTCTCTCCTAAGTTAGCACATGTATTTACGATATCTTGCAATCGTGTATAATACTCTGTGAAAGATTCATTTTCTGCTATATGAATAGAGTCAAACTTGCTCGTAAGCATTTACAGTTTTTGAATCTTCACTAAACTTGTACTCTCATGTGTAACTTGTAGAGTATCCCAGATTTCTTTCGCGGTCTCACATGCCAAGACGCGAGAGAACTCGGTTTCCGACAAAGTATTAAATAAGGCATTAATTCCTTTGCCGTTGTAAGAAGATGCATCAATTTCTTCCTTAGTCCATTTCGACCTAGGTTTGAGGGTGGGAACATCGACAATAATCTCAGTAGGATTTATCCATCCAAACTCAATTGATTGCCAAACCCGTTCATCGATGGAAATCAAGAACGCTCTCATGCGTACTTTCCAATATGCATAATTTGTTCCATCGAAGAACAGTGGCCTATTGATGTTTCCGCCTTCAACCATTATTTACAACCCTATTCCCGCTCTGATACCACTTGTGGGTTATGTTAATAATGGATCTGAATAGGGAAAAAACCACATAGATGGGGGGGTGAATAGGTGTAAACAATAAACACACCAAATCATTGCGTAAAAAATAACCCAATGCGGAAAATAAATAAAGTACGTAAGATTTTACGTGGAAAACTCCGTCACAGGAGTAAAAAACCACGGGACCGATAACACGGCGAAATCCACTAAGATTAAACACATACAAGGTGATTTACCGTAACACTACGACTCAACATTTTCCATACGCTCCAAGTAGATCTTCTCCGCTCGCTCCACAACGTGCCTCGAATCCACGATTTGCATCCAACGCCGAATCCACGACGTCCAACGTCAAATCCACGCCGTCAAACCGAATCCACGGTCTTCACCAATGTAGCACGTATCGATCACACGAACGTACCTCGCTCTGAATCCACGAGAGCGGTAGCACATTGAATCCACAAGGCCACGGGAATCCACGCGCCGATTTTGGGAAATCGTTGTTTTCTTGGTGATGATAATCCGCCGAATACTTAGATCATAGATAGACAAGAAATAATACTTAGATCATAGATAGACAAGAAATTACCATCTAAGTATTCTTCAATTTGATTCTACAAGAAATAGAAGTTTGGAAACCCTAGAATCAAATTGAACAATATAGACGAAGAAACATATATTAGATCATGTTTTCCTTTCTTCTCTATATATGTAGATTTTTTTATTATTTTTTGGATTTTCCTCGGTTTTTTTGGATTCACCCTAAAAGATGAAAATAGGGTCTATTTATAGGTTAGAAATTTTTGAAAAGAGATAAGCATAAAAAACTGACTTAACAAACTTTTTCCCGCACGGCTGTCCGGACTGGATTTTGGCTGATCCGGGCTGTCGTCTTTTTTCAGCAAATTTCCTGAAAAAATAGGTTCGGGGTCCGGACTGAATTTGGCCTGGTCCGGACTGTTCATGTGATTTCAGCAGAATCAAGGTTCGGAATCTGGACTGGAATGGGGTTGGTCCGAACTGATAATTCACATGAACTAAACCTTGTTCGGGGTCCGGACTGGATGTGGCTGGTCTGGATTCTGAACACCCAAAAAGTCCAGTTTTTTTATTTTTATGCATCGAAACATATTCCAAGTGTTTCTAAACTACACAAATGTATTCGGATCACTAAAATTATTTAGTTAAACGTACCTGATCCTTTCGAATCCATCCTTATTGAGATTGATATATATGATCCACAATTCTTCATCTTCAATCTTCAAGACTTAGAACACTTCACGAAATACGCCAACACAAATTCCTTAACAAAATTGACGAGTGGCGAAGTGTGGGCAATAAACTTCAGTACTCAGGGCCAGTTTGAATTGACTTTTGATGCCGGTGTGGAGATCTCTAGGGTTGAGAAAAGAATACCAGATGGTAGAATGCTCGGTGATTTCAAGCGAATCCACCTTATGCCGAATATATTCAAAACGTTCCCCGAACCAAGTGGGGCTGAGTTTTCTTGATCCAAAAGGTGCCCAATGGTTGGAGGCTCAGCTCTCCTCGGCATAAAAGATTTTGAAGTATTGAACAAAGTTCAAAAAGCGGCCTAAAAAGAAAGGCTCGGGGCAGCCGAGAATCTGACCATAAGAAGAAAACCGCTCGAGAGCATGCAGCTGAACCGAGGCACGACAAAGAGCGGGGAAGTAAAACTAGAGGCAAAGTTGGAAGAACCAAAAGATGCCACATCCATTGCCGATGATTATTCAGTTTTCTTTTGAGGATGTTGGTTTGATCGTCTCAAAAATCTCTCGGTAGAGAAAAACTAGAAAATAAAGGCCGAGATCGATTTTTTAGCTATTGGCTAAGGCAACGACGATAGGGACGAAGTCTCGGCTGATCTTTTGGGACCGAGTGCAGAAAAGATTGTGGCAAAACCAGTACAGAAGGAGACAGTGTGTTCATCCTTCGAAACTGAACTATGCCTAGGACCCGCGAAGAGCTTCAAAAATTTGGTGTAGGCCAAGTCCGCTTTAGGGTTCATGAGGGCGTCGAACTTGTCCATTTCCGCTGTGGTGAAGTTAGAAGAAATAAAAGTGCTGTGAGGTGGAAGGCCGGTGATAGCGGTGACGTCGAGAAGAGTCGGGGTGATGGGACTCGAGCAAAAGAAAAATGTGTTGGACATAGGAGACCGGAAACATAGAGCTAAGGCGATGAGAAGGTGATATGTTTGGTAGGACTTACGGGAGAGTTGGATGGCGTTGAAGATGCCCAATTCCCTCTAGAGATTGTCATGGGCGCTTTGGACCCTATCGAGCCAGTGGATATAGGGCTCGGAGACGGTGGGCCAGGTGCGCAGGCTTCTCCCCGAAGGCTTGTTAGAAGACCAGGTCCCGAGGAAGACAGTATCTGCCAATAGGGGAATGCCATCAGTTGAGAAAGGAAAGATTTTCTCCTCTGGATTCTTGATGAAAGAGAGACCTATAATAAAATGTATAGGGTTTCCCTCCGTGGGATGAAGGAGACAGAGGTTGACATTGGGGTTTGACGGTAGCGGAGTGGCGTGAGGTGCCATTGGAAAAGGAAAAGACGTGAGCCGAATGTAGCGACATGGAGAAATGCAAGAATGCGATGAGTGTAAGAGGGTGAAGTGCTTTCTGGGGGAAGAAGAAGACATTTAAAAGAATGGAAGCGAAGTGTTCGAAGCGAGTGTTTTCTAAGGGGATGAAATAGTGGTCGCCGTCCCTTGATGACATGACGTTTATGATGATAGGAATAGGGCATGAACAGGGACTGTCGGATGAGATGCTGATGTAAGCCAGTCCGAGTTACCTCAGAAATCAAAGATATAAATCCTTAATGAGGATGTGACGGAAGCGCGATCAGAGGCCGTCGGATCAAGCTGTCAGGTGGATTAACTGTCGATCTTGACTTGTCCTCGATTGGGGGACAAGTAAGACAAAAAGATCGAATGATGGCAAAGGACAAAGAGGATGATCGGTAATCTCGTTGCACGTGCCGATCATTAATTGAACTTCGTGAATCAGCCGAATGATAATTCAGGTGATTGCTAAGTGGGTATTGTTGAGACAAAAAATATTGCCACAGGGTAAGAAGCACGATCAAGGTGGCTGGGCTGTTAAGATCAAATTAAGGGATGACGTGTGGCACAGAATAGTCAGACTAGTCAACTAATGAAATCATGAGCGAATGAAAGATATTCGTATTTTGACAAAAAAATAAGCTCTGATCGACTGTCCAAGTAAAGGTTGGTCATCGGCTCCTTTAGCCGATGAATGATAAGAATTAAAAATAGGATCGGTCCTCGGCTTCATGAGCCAAATAGTGATGTGGACCGAAACCTAGAGGGAGTAATTCTGGAGATAGACGTTGCGAAATTATAGGGCACAAATCCGGTAACAGACGCAAGTTTGGCAAATAACGTCTCGTATTAATTATCACCGAGGGTCATTCCCCGGCACGCAATATCCGAGAATGAACGTAGATGGAAAAGGCTACACTATCTGTTTGAGGATAGAAATTTTCGAAGAAAAAGTAACCAATAAATCCGCAACAATTTCCAGTAGGATACATCTTTATCCAAAACGGTGATTATTCTTAGGAAGAAGGTTTTGTGCATGTATAAATACGTAAAGTTTCTTCTAAAAAGGGTCCTACAATCGCGTATGCCAGCGACCCCCCTGCTTTTCAATACCTTCAATTTATACATCTACAACTTTCATATACTAGATTTGCAGTTTTTTTTTTTATTGCTTTTCTTATTGCTTTTCTAGGAGTAATTTTAATTCTGTAACTCTTTCCGTCTTGGGCAATACAAAGCGATAGACGCGTTTGAGCAGAATCGATTCCTTAAAACTCTTATGAGTTTATCGTACGACAGATAGTCCAACTCCTTTAAGCCGAACTCCGTATCGTGTTTGATTGAGAAGAATCTGTCATAGCAGATCCCTTATCGGCCTAATCATTTGTTTTTGGCACGTGGTGTACTCCAGAGGTCATTCTGAGCCGATCGAAAATCGGACCGGATCAACGGTCAGCGCAACTTTTCAGACCCAACACAGTGTTCAGAAAAAAAAAAAAAAATTTTAACAAAAATATTTTGATAAATTTGACCGAGGCCAAAAGCGGATATTTTGAACTTTAGTTTCTATATTTTCTAAGTCTAAAAGCTTTTTTAATGTTACATTATAACAAAAGTTTAGAACTCTTTATTTATTAAATATTTAGTGCATATTATACAATTTTATTTATCAGTACCGAGTTAATATAGCCGCACTTATAATTGTCCTTGCGCTTTTCAAATGCGATTTGGTTTCTCGTTGTACTGTATAATTAGTTCAACACAGTAACAGAGTGTGCGCATGACAAAATATATTTAAAAGCTTAATTTCACATTCCCAAGTGAATATAAATTATCTTTTATATAGTCATGTTGGTTTGATTAATATAATTTTTTTTTTTAGAAATTGTATTTTATATAATTTATGTAGCGTACATTTTCTCATTTCTCAGATATTTATAACTTTCTATGTAAACAAAAAAAAAAAAAAAAAAACAGTAAATGATTGTGATAGGAACCACATTTTTTAAATTTAAACAATTTAAATTAAGTGGGAACCACCGATCATGCCACCATCTAAAAGATCTCTGCACAGATTTCACATGCCACAATCACCACAAAATCCACAACCAAGAAAATCTTCTCCTCTTCTTCACTCTCTCACTCTCCCTCTACCTCCACTACCTCCTCAAACACCCCTCTCTGCCATCATCCCCAAACACACGCACACTCCAAAAATCAACTCCCTCACCACCACCATCCAATGTCCCTATCCTCCCCCAACCCTCTTCTCCTCCACCGCCACCATTCCTTCCTATCCTCCCTCCCCTTTCTCTACTCCTCCTTCTCCATCCCCAACCTCAAACCAAGAAGAAGAAACAAAACCCTAACCCTCTCCATCCACTCCTCCACGACCCCAAACCCTAACCCCAACATCCCCGCCCCTTCCCCTTCCTTCCGATCCAAAAACCCTAGCGACGTCACCGTCCTGGTCACCGGCTCCACCGGCTACATCGGCCGCTTCGTCGTCCGCGAGCTCCTCCGCCGCGGCTTCACCGTCGTCGCCGTCGCCCGCGAACGCAGCGGCGTCCGCGGCCTCAACGGCCCCGACCGCACCCTCTCCCTCCTCTCCGGCGCCTCCGTCGTCTTCTCCGACGTCGGCGACCCCGCCGCCCTCGACCGCTCCCTCTCAGCCCTCGGCCACCCCGTCGACGCCGCCGTCTGCTGCCTCGCGAGCCGCTCCGGCGGCGTGCGGGACTCGTGGAAGATCGACTACGCCGCCGCGCGCAACACCCTCCTCTCCGGCCGCCGCCTCGGCGCCGCCCACTTCGTCCTCCTCTCCGCCATTTGCGTCCAAAAGCCGCTCCTCGAATTCCAGCGCGCCAAGCTCAAATTCGAATCCGAGCTCCAATCCCTGGCCGCCGCCGACGAGAATTTCACCTTCAGCATCGTCCGCCCCACCGCCTTCTTCAAGAGCCTGGGCGGGCAGGTCGAGACCGTCAAGGACGGCAAGCCCTACGTCATGTTCGGCGACGGACGGCTGTGCGCGTGCAAGCCCATCAGCGAGGAGGATCTCGCGTCGTTCATCGCCGATTGCGTTCTCGGTGAGGATAAGATCAACAAGATCTTGCCGATCGGAGGGCCCGGAAAGGCGCTGACGCCGCAGGAGCAGGGGGAGATGCTGTTCCGGTTATTGGGCCGAGAGCCCAAGTTCTTGAAGGTGCCGATTGGGATAATGGATTTCGCGATCAACGTGTGCGATGTTTTGTCGAAGGTGTTCCCCTCGTTGGAGGACGCGGCGGAGTTTGGGAGGATAGGAAGGTATTACGCGGCGGAGAGTATGCTAGTGCTCGATCCGGAGACAGGGGAGTATAGCTCAGAGAAGACGCCCAGCTACGGGAAGGATACATTGGAGGATTTCTTCGCGAGGGTGATAAAGGAAGGGATGGCCGGGCAGGAACTGGGGGAGCAAACCATCTTCTTCTAGGGTAGTTATCCACGGCGGCGGCGAGAGCACTGAGAGAGGTGGCAAAGGTGAGTGAGTACTCGTTCCTTCTTGACACAACCAATTTATTTATTGAAACTCTTATTTAATTGTGTACGATATACGTGCGTTATTAGAATGGCTTAAGATTATGAAACAATTCTTACAATGCGGTACATTATGCGAATGTAAATCCTGAGCTAATTTGTAATCCACCCACTCTACTACCTCTGTAATTGGCTCCAAAGTAATCTAGAAGGCGCTCAAAAATATAAAAGCTTACCAAAGAAACAAAATGACTGAAAATGAAATGGCAAAAACGAAGTGGAATTATAATATATAGATTTGGTTGTAGATATTATAAATCATATCTACATTATGAATTGAATTTTTTATTTAGTATGTGTGTGTATGAGTTGTATGCATATATTACCTGCACGTAATAAATTTTCACCCAGACAACATTAATGTCAGAGAAAATAGAAATATTGTCTATACACAATATTATCGATATTAATGAAAAAAATATTAAACTGCTGATTTTGTATATTGATATAGTTATTTAAAATTTGCTTTATTTTATAAATAGATTATCATATCAATGAAATTATTTTAATTTAAATATATGAATTATGTTGGATGAGATTTTTATGATACTAATAATACGGGTGCAGTTAATAGTTTCTTAAAGAGTGAGAGGTTGAAAGAAAGGAAGGTTTCAAATATTTTTATTCTTCCTTACATGTCAGCAAAAACAGTAAGTTCATACTTGTTAATGCTGAAAAACCATTATATAGACAAATTATTTTTCAAAATTTTGTTACAATATCTTCTAATATTTATGTAATGTTAATATAATTTTTAAGATAAGAAGAACTGTAAAACTGGTTGTGATTTAGATGATATTATGAAGGGTAAAAATATACAAATATATCATAAATATAAATATGATAAATTATTTAAATTATTTTATTACTAAAAATGAAATAAAAATGAACTATAAAATAAATATTAATTAAAAATTATATTATAATAAGTTTGAATTTTTTTTATATATCGGGCATATTATTGATGTTTTTAACTCACAAGAAGTTTTTAAAAAAATTATGACATTTGATTTTTTTATAAAATTTTAATCGTTGAATAAATTTTTTGACTTCAGATCATTTACTTTTCAGACTTTCCTCTAATATCTAATATCTAATTTCGATTTTATACCTATAAAAGTTGTCAAAAATAAGACTATATGGCTAATAAGTAGCAAATTAATAGAATAAAATACTTATTTATGGGTACTAACTTAAGCTAAAATACTTATTTATGGTTCTTAACTTATATTATGGGTAACTTTTGTAATTTTTTGTTCAGTTAATAATTTTTGTAAATCCTTTATGAAGATAATAAGGTTTACAGATATAACTTCCGAGTAGAACATGGTGAACAACAAATAACACTATACAAGGTTAACCGTTTGGCTATTGAGTTTAGATAAATTTAAAAAGTTGAGAGCTTATAGTTTATCTAACTGAAATGATTAATGATTGAGGAGGAGATATTAGATAAATTTAAGAGGTTGAGATTCATATGGAAAAGTTTTTTTTTTTTTTTTTTTTTTTTTTTTTGAGAGAGAGAGAAAGGTAGCTTGCTATCCGTTTTACTTATTTTGAAATAAATTTAGCTAGAAATGTGAAGCAATTAAATTTCGAATTCGGGATCTCGAATATCAATCATCAAGTCCGGATATCAACCATCAAGTTTTTGCCGCTTGCAGCTTGCACTAGAAATGATTGATCATTTGCCGCTTGCACTAGAGACAATTGATAATTCATATGAAAAAATTAGTATTCAGTGGGACATGTTTTGTATATTATTTTTGTTTTTCTTTTCTACAGTTTTTAATGTTAACCTTCTAAACATTATCATTTACCTTACAGAAGATTTATTTATCTTTTTCATAGCTCAAGAATGGCATTGATCAAAAGTAGGAATAAAAAAGAGGTAGGAATAAAAAAGAGGTTTCAACTTATATGGATGTTAATAAATCATATGATTGAATGTTATGTGCTGATTTATACTTTGCTTAAGCTAATATTTTTTTCTTTCTTTTTTTTTTGTTTTTTTCAAGAATTGATTTGCACACAGACACAGTAGACACTTTAGGGAGCATTCTTTAGTTGTGAATGTGCACGCAAGTTATGTGATTTTTTTTTTTTTTTTTTGGTTTAAATGGCTTGAACATTCATACTGTGTGAACCTAAGAATAATTAATTTTTTGTGTGTGGCCGTATCAAGAATTTGCCATGATTCTGAATCTTCTTACTATTCATTTGAAATTTCTGAAAATGTTACATGAATCCGTAAACCAGGCAAATTCTGAGTATTAAATATGTAGTGTGGAATTTTATTGGAAAAGCTATCTCTGTATTTCTATTATTTGCAATTGCACGTAGGGCTACCTGGCCAGGTGGGGTCAGCTTCAAAAGCAAAATTGGAATTCAAATCAACCCAGACATGTCTCAAAATATGGCTCTAAATATGGCTCTCAATGAGCCGAACATGACCTTGGGCTCGTTAAAACATAAGCTCGTTCACAAACAATAAGTTAGATAGCCAGTTTTAATAAAAAATTTTAAAAAATATAATAATTTTAATTTTAATTTAATTATTAAAATTTATATGATTAATTTTTTTAAAAAAATTATGTTATGTTATCAAAAATAATCTACTAAATTTTAGAAGAGTAATATTATTCTAGAGGGTCA